>JASZXT010000411.1:0-24037 GCA_035521555.1 Lecanoromycetidae sp. Uapishka_2
GGAGGGCGATGGGGAGGAGGGTTGGGAGATGCATTTTGCAGGCGCTTAAGAGATTTTTACTATCCAATGTATGGGGAAAAGGTAGGTGGTTCGTTGCGATTGCCGAGTTGAGAGATTCGTCGTTGAAAATGGAGTGCGATAGATGTTGAGTCCTGCGGTGATTGCAGATTTACTATTGATTGAAAAGTTGCGCCATGCGGCAACGGTTGGGAGTGGTATAATTGCAATTCCTATATGCGCTAGGAAAGTATGGAGCTGAGTGGCTTGATGGCTTGCCAATATGGGAAACTTTTTCAAGTCCTCATGGCAAACCTGGCACTTACCACAGACTGTGCTCCTATACATGACAAGATTTCGTGTCAAGCAAAGCACATCAGCGTGTTGCGCTGTTGAAGCATACAAAGTTTCATGTGTACCGTAATTTTCGTCCTAGTTCCTCGTCTTGAACGTGTGAGTCTTCCATGTCAAATCTCGAACTATATTCAATGTGTGCTATCTTGTCAGTGTACGAGTCTTAATGGAGTGATCTTCTTTTCGTTTTCCCCGTTCTTTTTTGCAATGGGTTTTCGTCTTAGTGTTGAGGATAGCTCATTCGCGCACACAGTGCTTCTAGGAACATAAATTTCGAATGAAGCGCACCTTGGTAGACACCGCTGCTACTTCTATTTTTTTTCAATCGCGTCATGAGCGCATTTGGCATTGGTGTGCGATTCTTTGAAATAGAAATGCTTGAGACAAGAGCTTTCTTTAGTAGCATGTCGAGAAACGCATGAGCTCTCCCTTATGTCCAATGAGTCTGCAACAGTCGTATGGTTAGAGAGCCGCGTTTGGTCCTTTCCAATGATATGTATATGTTGTTCAGTATGAAGGTGCCAATGTCACAACACAATTGGGTATCTCCAAGTGGGCTGTCAACGATGAAGCAACATTTGTTTGTCACATCATTCGTCAAGCTAGGCGTACTTCTAAGAATACAGACTTATGACAGCTCGAGATCCCTGCTCCAGTTTCTCCATTTCAAGTATATCAGAACCATATCAAGCGCCCTCGTATTGTTTCTTAAGGTCAATGTCCACGAGACATCTCTCGTCAAGCGTAGACAAAGGAGGTACATATTCGCGCTCCATCACCTCGAACCAGTATCGCATCATAAGAAAGAGAGGACACATTTCGTTTTTTTCTGTTCCAACTGCTTAGTCTTCCGTTCCGCATCACTCTTCAAAAACATGGACCTTCTTACCCGCAAGGGAGGTGGCAGCTTCAACGCTGTCGGCTTGCATCTTTTCGAAGAAGTGCACAGTCTTTTCATCCGTAAGAAAGCTCGGATTATCCCTGCCGCAGCAGACCTCTATCAACTCCATGGCCTTCCGTGCGTACACGAGAGCTTCGTTCCAATGCCCTCTCCTAAAGTGCAATGCTGCTGCCGTGCGGTAGCTGTGTCTGGTTAGAGAGTGCCTCCTCGAAAGGATCAATGACAGTGTCTCGACAATCACAGAAATTAGTTGCTCTTTGTGCAGCGCTTCTCAACCCATCAAGGTTGGGATGGGATGACTTACTGCTGCGCCAACTGAACATCGTGGATACCTTCCTTCAGAAGTAGATCAATCATCTCGTCTTCCTTTTCTACTTGGAACCATCCACTTTCATTGAGGTTTTTGAACCTGTCTGGATGTAAGCAAGTCATCCGTATCTCTGATTCACGGCGCAATACCTTATTCGATTCTCCTCACACATCTTCCCAACTTCTGTCGTCAAGTCGCATGCTTGGCAGTCACAAGTGAAACAATATCGCGCCAATTTCATTTCACGATGCGCCTTGGGGCCCCAACTATGGGTGTAACTCGCGAGGATTTCTTCCCCAGCGAGTATGGCTTTGGTGGCATGGACAGTGAGCTGGTGGAGTTTACGATTCCAGCAGTAGTGAACGTTGGGCACGCAAGAATGGTTCATCCTGGAGGCTTCAAGTGCAACAGCAGAATGGGTCATACTATCTTTGCAAGCGAAGTTGATACCGAAAGCGTTGGTCTGGACGATAGCCATAATATTGACCTGCTCTTCAATTGGTAGATTGGTTACCATCCATGAGTATTCCCGGGGTAAACCTCGGACACAGCGGGTAAGCTCAGCGTCTCCTTTTGGGTCATGCCTAGCCGAAAGAGAAAGGAACGCTGTCCGGTCTTTAGGTGATAGTTCCAAGAATCTTCGGGGTATATCAACTGAAAGGACTTCTTTAGGCATCATGAATATTGGCGTTTCAGCCAGGATCCTCGTTCCGCGTGCTACATCCTCACAAGCAAACATGCCTTTGCCTTTCCCTGGGATGTTTTTGATAAAGTACAACTTGTCTCCACTGTTGATAGTTTGGGTGTTTGTGTGGGATGGCAGCGCAAAGTCGGGTGGAGACGTGAGACTGCTGCTTACGTCTCCTTCCTCAAGAAAAGTAAGCATAGCAGCCTCGAGGGCTGCCTCGCTCACGATAGCGGCTTGCTGCAGGGCGTCTTGCTCCAATTTGCCCTGGTCTGTGTCGTCCTCGTCTCGGCCATCACCATGTGAGGATCCAAGGCAAATTTGCTGCTCGAGATGATGCTTAGGACAGGCAGGCCCGTACAACGTCCCGGGTGAAAGCTGTTTCGGAGATGTGGGTCCATCATAACCGTTATCGTGCGAAGATAAGAGGCAAAGTTGTTGCTCAAGATGGTGCTGAGGACAAGCAGGCCCATAAAGTGTTCCAGGTGGTAGCTGCTGTGCCTTTTTCGCTTTCTTCGTCTTCTTCGCCCTCTTCTTCGCCTTCTTCTTCTTGACTGATTTAGTCATCGTAGTAGAGTTGGTGAGCTCCTGGAGTTTGGTAAGGAGCTCTTTCGTGGTTTGGCTCATTCCGCCGGACGTGTCCAGCAACCGCTTACAGGAAGCCCATCCAGTGGCTTTGTGATTGACAGCGTTTCCGGACTTAAACGTCACTTCCTTTGATATCGGCACGTCAGCTGCTTGGTCGAGGGTCACAGCTGGGGAAGTCATGATGTGACAATGAGCTGCTGATTGAAGTTTGTTGAGGGCCATGTCAGACCACAGCGACGAGCAGAGTGCCTACCTGATGATCAGCAAAATCTCCATTGACGACGATACTATATGTATGTAGTTTTACCGGTTCATAAACCTCTGGGGAACGTGATGGAGCTATGTAGAGAAGAGAGAGAGGTGATGATTGTTGCTGCTTGTTTGTGGCGGGCCAAGGCTAGATCTGAGCTCGATTGACCTAACCTCCTATGCCTAACCTCCTATGCAAGGAAAGAACAACCGAGTGTTTCAAGTCATGAATGGACGGATCTCGGAGTGCAAGAAGGCTTTGTTGCGTTTGCTTCGGGGGTGATGATAGTGGAAGGAATCCGAGGGCTGCTGCCACACGGAGATGAGTGACATGAAGCACCAAGTCTTCTCCGAGCCTCTCAGCATTCACTCTTCTTAGGAAAAGACAGCCGCTCACCTAGACAAATGCTTGAGGGGTGCTTCTTTGTTGGCTCGAGACATTCAGAGGGCTATAATGTCCGTTCTCAGCATGTCATTTGCAGTACTTATCTCACTATGCGTCCTGACCTGGGCTTACTTAGTCATCATTGACTTGAAATATGTCACTGTCATGCAGAACATGCACTGCGCTTCTTGCCTCTTCTCCGTGTCTACTGCTAATGCCTAGCTGCGTCTTGCCCAAATTCCAGGACGATCACAACGAACTCGATTGATCAGACTTTGAGCCTATGCAGCCCGTTGGGACTACCGTTGACAGCTCGAATGTAATATTCCGTTTGCAGAGAATGAAGGGCCACATTATCAACGCCAGGCCGACGCGCGGGACAAAGCTGCTTGTCGATCAGATGCTCTGGTCTGAGCTTGGGATTGTAGAAAACCAGGGAGCAGTATGAGTCCCCGTAACCCTTGGCTCTACCATACCATGAAATCTGACCGTTGCGATCGGTAGGGTCGTGAGACTGCCACTGCATAGTAAGAAAGTTCAACAGCGGCGGATTTAGCAAGGCCCATTGGGCGGACAGTTCCTGTCTAGACGTGGGAGCATTGGCTGATCTGTGCTGCAAAGCAGGATCCTTCTCGACAAGATCATTTTCACCGGCGGGTCGCTCAGGTCAGGTCATGCCGCGATGGGGAAGAATACTACGCATCGACAACGAACTACCAGGGTGAAAGGGTAACTCTCCAGCGAGCTTTTCTGAGCTCGGCGAGCTCCACTTCAGAGACCAGATCTCGCGTTTCTTTGACGGGCTCGAAGGCCTATTCTGCACCAGCAATGGGCGAATCTGCTCCAGCGTGTCCTTGAAAACCCTCGAATCGACCGCACTAGTATTGAAGATACGCAAGGTGCCGTCTGGACGCTCGTCCCGTTTGACGAATTCGTCTGCGAAGAAGTTGCAGGCCGTGACTGCGCCCATGCTACCGCAGTAGTGGGGAAAGGTGTCGCTGATGGGCGTATCAACGATCCTTTGCTTGAAGAGGTCCCACTTGTTGAGGAGGATGACAATAGGGACATAGCGGAGCTCTTCGAGCTTCGTAAATTCTTGGAACAGAAGCAGTGACTTATCCATCTGGTTCTGAATACTACACATCAGCCCCATGAGTGCGAAAAAGGGCGTGTGAGACATGGCTTACAGCATCAGGATTCTCAGGCAATGACTGGCAATAACCAGTCAGAGAAACAACAAATACAACACTGTCTACGCCTTTGATGCAGTCTGCTCGTTGTTTGCGCTCACGTCTTGAGCCTCCAACGTCAAAGATCTGGCATTGTACCTTGTCGACTTCAAGCACACTGCTGTCAACTTCCTCCGTCTGACTACGTAACCTCAATAGGGTAGCATCTGAGGCAGTGCTGTTACACGTGAAGAGATGATCTAAGTGGTTCATGAAGCTGGCCAATAATCAGCAATACTGCACGTTCAATGCATAGAAAATGCGGCATACTATGGGATGTTCTCATTGAAGGCCGCTTGCTCTCCATTCTCGATTATACTGCGCACGGTGGGATGCTGCCACAGAACTTGTAAGGCTTGTCTGCACCTCAAAGTGTAATGTGTATTGAGTCTGCCGGTCTCGATTGCAACCGCAAGGGTTCTGAAACACTTTTTACCAGAACTAATGAGCATCAACATCGTGGCGACTAAAAAGCTTCTGCTCACCTCTGCTTTGATCGCTTCAGACTCAAAGTCTGTCTGTATGAACTCCATCTCTGTCTTGGCGGTTCTGAATGCATCGATGAGATCGCTTGCGATCCATTGGCAAGCCCTTAAGCGGTCCGACTTTGAGAATCCATTCTCGAGAAGAATTCGCAGATGATTGTACACCGTTGTTTTACCCGACGAGGATGCGCCTGTATCATGGAAGAATGAGTTAACCGAAGATACTTAGTGCTGGGACAGGGATAGAAATTCTACCTAATAGCACTATCTTTTTGGGTAATGTTGCCATAGGTATCCCGCTTTCGCCAACTCTTATGCTAGGGGTTCGAGCACCTTTCCGCTCGAGATTGAGATTGTCATTGCCTGACAACAGTCTGATGATGGCCTTGAGCGGCTGCCTTTCGTTCTTGGCATAGTTGGCTATCAATGGGTGTGAAATGGATCCAATACGAGAAATGTACCCCATCTGCGATCCCGGTCGCTCGAAGGATTCGCAGCAGATCTCTTCCTCTCTAATATCCTCTAGGATGCTATTGATGGTGAGATTCGAGTTCGAGTAGCACTGGCCGTTCCACAACTCTTTGGCATATATTGGCAGATTGATGACCGAGACCTCGGAAACATCTGCAAGACTGAAACCTGACAAACACGACCATCCTAAAGTGCCCACGGCCGAAGACCTTGGAGAGAATAGTGATTGCCTCTTCGTTGCTCGCGTATAGGGGCGTGAAGTCCTGAGTTCTATCTCGAACCCGAATCCAAAACCGACTCTACCTTCTTCGCTAGATTCACCTTGATTATTACCTGAGTTTTCTTTGAACGTCAGGTAGCTTTCCGCGTCCTCACTTGCGGTTGAATGATCCTGCGTCGAGGATTTTCTCTCACTTACGTCAAGAACAGTAGGTGCCGTGCTTGGAGAGCATACGATAGGTTGCATTTCCATGTTCGCCATTCTTCGAGATATTTCCTCATTGCTATGGAGCACGCGCGCAACAAGGTCCGCAAGTTGGCGAATTGATGCTTGAGCTTCTTCGACGGAGGTGCTAGATAAAAATATGTCAGATTACCCTCAATTGGACCGAAGCCTAATTGGAGCTCACCATGTCAGAGTCGTCATCACCAAGCTCAAAGATAGCTTGGAAGCCTGCAATCGACCCAAGAGCTTTCTGATAGCATCCTCTTTGCAGATCCATTGAGCTAACCTCGCAGGTCGCATGGGCCGTCCAGGTTTGAGAGACTCCACAATCTCCCCGAGCTCCGAGAAAATGAACACGCAGTCAGATAGGCTAATCACAAGTTGCTCAACCATGAGAAGATCATCATTTTTTCTTGATCTTGCCTTTGCATCAATCAGGTAGCGTTGGAGTTGACCTAGAATCGCGCTGACGCTCGAGATTTCTTGCAAGACCGATTGGGCGAGTGTCGGTGCTCCCCTGACGCTCCTGCTGAATTTGATCAGTATCTCCGATACTTTGGCTGCAGCTCCTAGCAAGCCAAGTATCGATGCTGCCGCAGATATTGGCTCCATGATGTTGGGGGGGCTCTCATGATCTCTTTCTCAAATGCTGAACCTATGAGATGTTTAAGAAGACGATAACATTGCGAAACTTTGAAAACCACGGAACATAGCCTAGGCAAAGCACACGAATCAGAGACAGTAAGCGTGAGAGATTACAAGACAGGGGGACTTCGACTGGTTTATGAGGTCGAACACCTAGTTACAGCCTTAAGAATGATCCAATATTGGCCCCCAATGCCACATGGCCGTGGCGTCAATACTAGACTAGCGTGACGCCTCGCTAAATGGCATCGACACCAATCAGAGGTGAAGGTAAGATATCAGACCTGCGTGAGGTTGCATCCTAATGATCCTGCACAGGGTTTGCGGTTACTGGCGCCCGCTGCCACGAAGCATCAGAGGGGAGGAACGGATCGATACTAGCAGGCTCGCAGGGTCAACAGCAAATCTCAATCTCATCCATGGCTGGTGGTCTGCTATCTTACGAATAGTCGGCCTATGATAGGCCTAATCTGACGAGACTGCAGGCAGCGATTTTGGAGGGAACCATAGAGAAGATGTTTCACCTTGCGCCCAGGTCCCTGTTTGCGTTTTGGAGTTAGAACACATCTGTCCGTACAAAAGTTGACGTACAACTCACGTCTTTGGGCAGTTGACAACGGCGACCGATCTTTACGAAAGAATCAATAGCCCTGCAGACAGGCACGATGAAGAGGACAACCATCAAATGTTGATGGCATCGACTGGTCTGTAAAAGGCTGAGACTTCCTTCGCCCCCAATTTCACAAAGCAACGCACATGGATCTGATCCTGAGAGCCTGGCCTATTAACGAGCAGCAGTATACTGTGTAACGAGGCGATGTGGTTTGATTGTTCATGGTTTTCTAGTGTCCGTTCTTTCCAGTTCCTATATTTGGATCTTCACTTGAACAACCTTCCACAACCATGCACAAGGACAAATCGCTTCAAGCGCTCTTGTTGACAAGGTCGCTGCTCAGAAGTCAGGCAAAGGAAACCTATCAAAGTCTTCTTGCTTTAAGAGGCGGTAGCACGACTTCGCCTAGAGGTTTGGCATCGCTTGAGCCTTGAGGTCACCGATGGCAGGTTCAAAACAGGCTTTGAGGTGATCAAGCCAGACTGAGCTCATCCAGCCATTTCATCCCTCCTAGGATTGATCAAGAGTGCCTGGGACCTGCGGCTCACACTGCCTAAAATCAGCTCATGACCAGGTAACGAGAACCCCGATCGTAGAAGTCTATAGGTGAGGTCCTAGAGAGAATGCTAGAAGCGCACATTGCGCTGATATCGAGGTGATCGTCTTTCGTAGGTACGGAAAGCAGGATGTCAAGAGACGATATTGCTGCTACATGCCTACCGATGAGCCAATGAATCTTGAGATGAAAGGTGTGACTTGTTGACTGCCAAGTCCTGATGACTAATAGCTTCTCTCCGATCTCACCACAGACAGCAGCAACCAAACTGAATGATTCTCCGCCCACCCGAACAGAAATGATTTGATTTCTTGACGATGATCTTACCCATCTTGAACTGGTTCAAACCAAACATGGTCCCTTTAGAAGCTTCTCCTGCGTCCCCTCTTGTCTTCTGGGGGGCAGGTCCTGAGTCTGGACCCAGATGCAAACCCCGATCCAAACCCCACATCAGCTTGAGCTAGAGTTCCCCTCTGTTGTATTGACGCCATGTCAGACGCAGATACCTCCTACTCTTCCTTACTCATAGCCGCTCGAATACCTTCGACCTCACTTGAATCAAGGAAAGCCTGCAATAGATAAAGAATATATCAACATGGATATCACAAACAAAGGCGAAGACCAGCAGGCTATGGCTGAAAGGAAATACATCCACTGGCAGGACCAGGGCGTTGAAAAGATCCCTTCCAGTGAGGCTGAAGACATCCAGGCCGTGGCAGATCAGATCAATGCCATGCAAAAGGCCCAGTACAATCAACACCGTCACTGCTACACTGGTATGGTGTTATATGTCCCGCACAGTGGGGAAAGATACTGATTACTTTCAGGTACCCACGCTCGGACGCAAGGTATTGTAAAGGGTATGCTCATCGTCGAGGATAATCTACCAAAGCATTTAAAGCAGAGTATGTTTGAAATGGCTGGAAAATATCCAGTAGTCTGCCGCTACAGCAGCGAGCCAGGTGACCCAGGTTTGGATGTGCGTCAGGGCCAATACCCTGGAGCTGAGAAGGAGGGCTTATTCTACATTAGGACCGTATCCCACAACCTCGAGGCTTTGCCATGAAGGTGTTCAACGTTACCGGCGAGATGTTTGACCCGACCAAGACCTCCCAAGATATCGAATTCAATTCTACCCCAGCGCTCGACCTCGCAGACGCCAAGACGACCAAAGAGATTATCGACCTACGTATCAACTATGGCGGCAATCAGCCAGAGCTCTACAAGAAGCTCGAGGCTCGGCCAGACACGGATCTTCAGAAATTCCGTGATTCTGTTCGCAACACCCATTTGGAATCTACTCGCCAATATTCTCAAACTGCTTATCGCTTCGGCGATTACGTGGCCAAGTACTGCCTGGTGCCAGCCTCTGACACGCAAAAAAAGCTCTACGAAGAGACGGTGAAGCCGGACGCTGATCCATCTGATATACTGCACCAATGGCTCAAGAGTTTTCACGAAGCACATGACGCCGAGTACCTTCTACAATTCCAGCTTTGCGAGGATCTGGAAGATCAACCGGTGGAATACGCAGGAAAAGTGTGGGACCCGGAGAAGTACCCTTGGCAAACTGTGGCAACCTTGGTCATACCAAAGCAAGATAGCTTCAACTACGAGCTGAAGAGCTTCTGGGAAGATCATATGAGGATCGACCCTTGGTTGGGCTTGAAGACGCTGCAGCCGTTGGGCAGCCCGAACAGATTGAGAAAGGTCGTTTACCCTGCTAGCAGCAAATTGCGGCGTATGATGAACGGCCGCAAAGAAATACACGTTCACTCAATAGACCAGATACCGTAAGCTGTTGCTCTAATAGATCGCATGAGCCACTACTGATGCTTCTATAGAGGTCCATCGCCAGCGCCCGTAGGAGATAGCCAGATACAGCCGCTCAAGGTAAATTGAATTATGATCCGATAAGATTGGGTCCTTTGACTGCAGAGACGAATGTTCTGGCACTTCTGTAGAAGCTGCGATGCATCCTTCGGCGATTGAGGCCTTGTCGATACAAATTCCTGTCTGCTGTACACATATTGCCAGTATCTTCACAATTTACAGCCTCAGCTTTTTGAAGATTTCATCAATTGAGATGGAAGTCTTGTACCACGTTAATAAGCATACGCAGAGATTTCAAGGTCACAAAAGAAACATTTTCCTGATGCGCACGACTTGACAGAAGGCTCATTAAGCTTCGAGTAGTCTGCAGCATTTGAAATGTTGAGATTCGATAGTCTTACACTAAAGCACACCTCAAAAAGTCCATTCACTACAGATCTAGTGAGAACACGTAGGGTAGACTGCCCCCTCTGGGCATCTTATCACATCTACGCAATTCTTGGCGAGACTGTCTCCGCTAGCGATCAATTTCTACGCTTGAGATGTTCCATGGGGAGCAGCGATCATAACAATGTCTCTATTGATGTGCGACGGCGCTGCATGGTCACAGCGAAGCGCGAATCTTTATGATCGTCATGACTCCCTCCATTTAACATATTTCGGTTGTTTAATTGGAAGGAGTACATGGCGTTTGCGCACCTTGTCCTGGCCTATGAGGGAAGCGAGGATACGAGATCGGTGCGGCATTCGACCAATGAAGCCCTGCTGAGTCAGCCAGAGCGCTAAGATCTCTCCGCCTTCCGAAGTTCCGAGCCGTCCTCGCCGTCTCAAAATTCGAAAATATCTTGAAAGATCCAGATTTACTGTACTTACTCGGTCTTCAATGCGAGAAATCACTCAACATGGAATCTCCTGCTGTCTCATACTCGGTAGCAAAGAGAATCCCAGATTCCTTGGGGAGTTTCGTCAAAATAACAGCAGCTTTGGCCCCCAAACGCCCAAAGTGTGGAACAATTTCTAAGCGCGCGCAATCAATAGGCACTGAGGCAGTGAAGGCCCGCCCACGACCAAGCGCAGATCGTCGATGCTTGATTGGATCAAGACATGCGTTAGTAAACACATCAGCGAATCAATGGCCGCTGAAGTAGGGCGCATGCTCTAAGCTAGGCTGGCATGTTTGATCCTTCGCTCGGTGGGAGCCACATCCCAGTCCCTGCTGGCTAATCAGAACACAGCTTTCAGTCTTGTAGGTTTAATTCCCGATATTAAATGTCGAGGGATTCCATTCAAGATGGCATGGCCACAAAGGTCTTTCGTTGGCGTTTTACTGAAGGCTGTGTTTGTAGCATTCGTGCGGTTTGATGATTGTGATTGTCGTTCTGTTGTCTGTCGTTTCCCTTTCAACACTATTCCGTCGCTTTGGCTGTTTCCGTCAATTGACCACTGGATGTTTCTGATACAAGAAGCGTGTGTACATCGGCGAGATGCATTTGTTTGATCTTTCCCACTCCCTTTTGATTCTTTATTCGTGTACAATTACAAAAGCGAGTCCAGGTCAGTCATTCTTTCCTTGACTTCTATGCTGAAAATCAGCGCCGGGGTTGAGGACAACCAAGCTTGAGCTATGTTGACTTCCTCATGCAGCTAGTCAGGCCTCAGGTTCCTCTGGATTAACGGTCCCGTCATCCGGACCTTTCACGAACTCCTCATCCAGTGGAGGGAACTTTCCGTACATTATACCTTATAGCCAGACACAAGAATGCGATATCTATGGGCCTGTCTGTCAGACTGGGTCCATCACCGTCGCCGTGAACCTCACCAGTCAAACTACATCAACCGTACTCCCATGCTCATCCTACCTTTCCGCACAGTCGACTTATATTCGTGAGTATAAGCACTCACCCGAAGAACAGGATCAAGTCGACGAGTTTCTCAATACTAGTAATAGTCCGTTATACATCATGTGGGTAGATTGGCCTTTGGAGTGGGTCAGCGGTTTTGGCCGCAGTCCAGAATGCCGTTCCTTTGCAAAAGAAGCGAGCGCTGGCACATTCACGTTTTCCAGCTGTGCCAGTAGTGATGTCATTGCCAAAAGCGCCACGCAGTCGCAGATACCACCTATCTTCGCGCGCATGTGGAACATCGATGACCAAGAATATTGTTGTGGCAATTGCAGTGTGGGGGTGGCAGAGGTCAGGATGTACTATTTTCAGGAAAACGACCCGGGCTATTGTGCCACTGGCCAGGCCTCCAATGCTACTCTGTCCTCAAACGACAAGCTCGAAGTGAGAGCGCATTCACTGATCGCTGATGACGGTATTGCTGTCGTTGACGGCCATACGTTGTATGTTCAGATGATTCTCGTTCGATAATGTCTCTCCCGCTGACGCTTACTGTAGTACCTCCCCTTCCGTTTATCTTGAGATTCTTGGGACAGCGACTGCTGCAGATAACTGTGGTCAGGTCGGCCCGACCCTGACGAATGCGATAGTTACATTCGCGCCTGGAGAACTTTCAACATGGGTGCCGCCTAATCATCTTAACAATGGTCCTTATAACAACTTTGCTTTGGGAGCAACATATACAGACCCCGAAATCAACTTCATGGGCGGTGTTGTTGGGACGAACGCAGCGCTGGATGTGAGAGACCTGGCCTGTCCTACTTGGGGTTTGGGTAAGAGTACATCTGCGGACGGCAACGTTGTCACGACTATTGGGTCGCCATTCCTCCCCCTCATCGTACCAGGAACGCAATTTTTCACTCTCGATCCCATGTGGGCGTCTTTATGTACTGCGCTGCGAGGCCCCAATGGCAAGGATATGCAAACATTTGCTTTGTTCGATCCGCCACAGCTATTGATACCCCAGTCAAGAATGTTGGCTGATCCCGCCGCTACACCTGTGCCTGCAACTACTCAAGCAGGTCCGACTACAGTGGATGTCCAAGTCACACCTTTGGCTGGACCCGCCAAGCCAGCGCCACGGCCTGTCGATGTTCAAGCGCCTCCAGCAAGCACAGGAGATCCTGCGGGAGGCATTACGACATCATCGCATGACACAGACCCAAAAAATCCTCATATACCGGCCTCCGCCACCCTCGACCCTACAGCATCACAGACTCAGGAGAATGGTTCTCCCTCAGACTCACAGCATCTGTCGCCAGGTACCCTTGCTGATCTTACCACTGTTGCAGGATACCAACCAGAGGAGCAGTCTGTACCTTCTTTTGGTTCTTTCAGTCCATCTCCGGATAATTCTCAGGACCCGCCAAATGATCCGCAGGAATCTTGGGCAGTAACTCAGGGGGAAAAGGACCCCCAACAAGGTCCAAACCTGGGGGGAATGATCTATAGTGCGCTTGGGAAGGTTGAACCTGAAGCCGGCGACAGCTCGAAGAATCTAGACACCACCGCAGGTCCTAAGCCCGTTCTACAGGAGACTGACGTCGCTGGAAGCCCCGTTCTGACATTTGACCCTTCCAAGGCAGACTTCGAATGGTTAATTCCTACAGCTGGTGGGCTAATTCCAGCTCCATCGGAAGGCGTCTCCCCTCCACTCAATCAACCCGAGCCAAATGACAATGCTGCCAACGACAGCCCGTCTAATGTAGCCGAGGCCTCATCCAACATTCCCCTCACCGGACTCCCTAGTACTACGCTTCCTGCTCAGTCAATTTTCACAGTAGGTCCTCAAACTTTCGCCGCCAATCCGACAGGCTTCACACTCAACAATGCAGATATGTATCCTGGTGGCCCAGCTCAAACGGTCGACGATACGGTCATTAATCTAGATAAGTCTGGGGCTTTGGCTATTGGAAGCTTGACGTTCTCCCTTCCGACCTCAACATCCTCTACACCTCTCGACAGCACGATCATGGTGGCTGGCGAAGTGATAACACCAAATCCCTCGGCCTTCTCGATTGCAGGAACTACTATTTCAGCAGGCGGACCCGCCGTCGCGATAGGTGGGACCGCCATCAGCCTCCAGTCCTCCGGAATCCTGATCGTAGGATCGAGCACAATCGCTCTTCAAGTTCCTCCAACACCGGCGACCGCCACAGATGGTTCTAGCGTGCAAATCTCTTCATCTGCTGTTGTGGATGGAATGACAGCAAGCTCTGTCGCAACTGAGGTCACTGATGTGGGTAGTGCTAGAAGTCTATATTCAGGCACAACAACATCAGGTGTGGCGACTGGGCGCCTTGCAGTGCCGAGTCCGACAGCTAGTGTGTCGTCTGTTCAGAGTGGCCAACGGAAAGCCTTTGAGATTTCTATCTTCTTATTTTTCGGGGCTTGGACTTCTGCAGTCCTGATATGATGACCGTCGTACCATTTCTATTGTCTGACCGGCAAGGGCCTTGTCTCGGAATTAGTACCACAGGAGCTCGGAGCCTACGCTATGAGGCAGACAGATTCCTCGAAGACGAGAATATATGATGCAGCGCGACGACGACTCGGACTTCAGGTCTTCTCTTCATGGTTTAAGATAGACATATTCGCTTAGAGCCATAGCACCTACCTGATCCCACAGATGTCTGTTCTGATCCATCTATGATTTCGACTTTGAACAAGGATAACACTGGCATGTGCCGCATTGATACTCCTTTGACATGGGTGGGGACAGGTATTTAGTACCCTAACTTTGATCCGTTAGGATCTGTGAGTCCCGCTTGTCACGGCGCAGGTATATCCATCATTAAAGCATCTGGATGTGATAGGCTCATTGCCATCCGGGCCCAGATCCAGAGCATCTCAGGTACCTAGGTACTATGTCTCATGGGCTGATGACCCTCAGCGACGTTCAATAAACTTAGATTTGCACACAGTACTGATGATAATTTTGATGATTAACGGAGGACCCCTCGGACGCCTTTTCCTCCAGGGAAGTCAGAACCGACGGTTAATGTTCGGCGATCACGTCAGCTTGGACGCAACAGGGCACAGCCTGGGGTGCGAGTAATTTCCGAGCAGCTACCAATGAGAAGTCAAGAAGTCAAATTTCCACATCGTCCTTTCATCTCCTCATATGATCCTATCCAGAGATAAATCGACGCTTTTCAAGCGAGTGGCTCTCTCACATCGTTAAAGAGCTCGTATGATATGGACATTTTGTCTGTCACATTCTGTGTGTTGCGCACGTATCGGTGGCACAATGACAATGGCAAAGTCGATTAGGAGGGGTTCGGTGGCAGGCCCGCTGAAACGCAGATCAAAATCCTTTGTACCTTGGGCTTTTTCTTGCGACAGCAGGGGATGGAAACACCCTAAGCAAAGCTCGCACAAGGATTACAACAATAACGGTAACCGACTACCACTGAAATTCACATCATCCTGGCCAACAGACGTTGTCCGTTGTCTTCGTTGTCATACCTGGTAGACGCTTCCATTTCAGAAACTGCTTCGTTGTTCATGACACAAAGACTCGTCGTCACCTATGGATGCGCTGATCGATGTGGATGTGCGAAACGAGAGGGCAACTCGCTCATACATATGGACAACAAAGACAGCCATGATTACTCCCCCCTGAAAGAGACTGAATATTAAGGGAGAAATAGGCGACCAATCATGGGATCCCAGGCTTGAAGGGGGAGGGGCCCCTGAAGAAAGATCCGATCTTACCGGGTCCAAGGTACCTCTAGGGCCGCGCCGTGTACAAGCATTTACCTATGTTCGGGGTGTGGCAATGCAGGTACCGCTACCTAACCACTCTAAGTTACCCCCTAAGACTGAAGATTACCACGCTTACGTCGGCTTTGCCTTGTGAAACAACGAATTCATCCCCGTTGTCGTTGCGATTGGCACGCCCGCCCCTTTCAAGCGTCCAATCCTTTGTTCCTGCTGGGTGTAATATCTATACTTGTTCCCCACAGCCATGTTAGATCTCTTTTCCTCTTTTTGAACATCACATAGCCCGTGGATCTGCGATCTCACACTCTTTGACATACACCACGCTCCTTATACAGCATTCTTTCTGATTTTTCTACTGCAAATTGAGAGGCTAGCCCTCCAAACACCCTTTCGAACGCACCTAGCCAAGACATAAGGCGCCAAGATACCTCAACCATTCCACTTCTGCTACGAAATGAAAGCGACCATCCTTCTTGCAGCCTTGTTGGCAGCACCATTGGGTGCTATCGCTCAGGAGGTGGACGACGTTATTGTGTGGACCACTGTTATAGAATGGGTTGGGCCTGGCGGAACACCAATAGCGGCACCTGCCGGTGACCAGGCTCTTGGAAGTGGAGCCAATGGGCAGGTCGCTGAGCACAACAAAAACCCAGCTCCTGCCCAACCTGCAGCACCTGTCGCGAATGACAAAATGGCTATACACAACAACGGAGGAGGGCAACAGGGTTCACCAGCCAACAATGAGGTACAAACGCAGGCGAATCCCGTCCCTGTCGTCGCGTCCTCAACAGCGCCAGCGCCAGCTCCAGTAGTCTCCACAGCACCATCTTCACCGCAGATTCCTGGCTCGTCAGGTGGTGGAGGCGGATTTGCGGAGGGCACCTGCGAAGGCGAAGGCATGAATATTTTCTGGACTGGTGACGAAGTCAACTATACAATTAACTATACTCCCGAAAACAAAGTCAGCGGCACCACAACAGGCTGCACAAACCTCGGTAATTTTGACCAGAACATCGACATTGGCGGCGTCGGTGGTACCTTGTTCGAAGCTACCTGGGGCGGCGGCGGCATTTATCAATTCTTTGACGTCAGCTTGATTCATGGCTTCTCCGTGCCTGCCATGTGTAAGGCTGGAGGTGTGATGAGCGGCTGCAGTATAGACCTTCATTCGCAAGACATTCCATGCCCTTCTTCAAGTGACGGAACGCTCTGCAAGAATCCGACTGGGCCGGGCGGCAGTCACGATCCAGGAAGCTATGCGGGAGACATGGCTGCAGATCCATGGTGTTGGGCCTGTTCAGCTCCCGATCCATTCTTCGCAGCTTGCTCTGGAGCCGCCTATACCTTTCCATATGACGATCACGCATCGGTGCAAGCCGGGGGCACAATCACCTGCTGTGTCGGTACTAGCTGTGGTTCTTCAGGGAGAGAAGGTACTTTCAAGGGCGGGAACCCACAGCCAACTCGCCCAGGCCAACCTTGCAGTCTTTGCCCAAGCAGCCAAGGCAAAAAGCGTGATCTCGAGGACGTATTGGCGAATCCACAACCCCTAACGCCATCGCTACTACCTCGCAAACATAAGAGACACCAACATCAGCACCGACATGCAGCCATGCATGAAGCGAAGCAACACTTATAATCTCGCGCTTGCAGCCTCCTACCTACCTATCTATATGTACTTGTGGTGGATATCTATCGCCGTTCATTCGCTTCGTAGTGCCTTCGTGCACACTTTTTTTTGGCATTGGCTAGGCTGGCCGGGCCGCTTTTGGGGATGGATTGATACATGCGAATATTGGATACATGCAAGCGAAGAGCGAGCGCAGGATCTTGGGGCGTGGGCGTCTGGAACGAGTACACTTTTGAGCCCAACGCTTCGCATTCACTGTACATATTGGCATTGATCTATACGACATCCAGAACACTGGATGAATACGGCCTAGGTACTAAGATATATACACAAGATCTGCCGGTCTTTCCAAAGTGCTGCGCTGCAATATCTCTCATGACTCGAGTGCTATTCCTTGTTATCTAGAGTATGCTTTTGCATTTCCACCACTTTCACCTTCCAGATGGTAGCATCAATCATCCTTCCTCATTACTCCCTCCTCCCCAGCATCCTCACCCATGCAACCACACAACAATCAACCCCAGCTACACATCATGCAAACCCAACCCTTACATCCCAGCTCACCCCCAACTGAGCCTCATTCCCCTCATGACGTCTCCACGTAAGCTAAGCTCAGCTGACCCATGTTGGCTTTGAAGAGGCAAAGTACATGCATGTGATGTGATACGAATAATACATGAAGGATCCCGATGTTGGAAATAGATTAATAATATCGGCTCCATGGCTTTGATCTGTGCCTCATTCCTTTGGCTTGGAGTCGACTAGCATTGCCAACATTGCCGTTTAGGAAAGTTGGACGCTAGATTGGTCATGGGTTTTGTAATGCTAATGGAATATCGATGTACTATTAAGTCGTTGTTAAGTGATATACACATATGGGCTCGACGTGTCGCGATCAAAGTATGTACAAATTCTATCCTTCATACCTACATATATGCACACCTATCTACACATACCACCCTCCTCCCACCTCTATCGACGCACCAATCCCAGACCCTCCCTCTCCTCTCCTCTCCTCTCCACTCACGTCCCTACACTGTTCAAAACCCTCAACCCAACATACACCCCAAAATCCCCCGCCTGATTCCAATATCCCTGATCATAACACCCCGTGTACCCCCTCGACACCACCTGCCTCATCAAATACGCAAAATCCCGCACAAACTCCCACGGGATACCCTGCGCTGCGTTTTCGTTGCTGACGAAGGAGAGTTCGAAACCGCTCCACTGATGAATCATACGAAGGATAGATGTCAGCATGTACTGCTGCCGACTCCTTGCATATATAAAAGATGATTCTTTGTACTTGTATGTGGTTTTTGCTTGCTTACCCTGATTACGAAGTGGGCGCTTGGTTGGGGGTAGTAGCGGATCCATTCGTTCGCGGCTTTGTGGTAGACGGCTATGTAGAACTGTTCGAGGTTTGAGGCTGTGATGGCGATGGGGAGGATGAGGCGGACGGGTTGGGCGGCGCGGAGGGTTAGACCGTGTATGGTGAAGTCTCGTGCGAGTAGGGTGGTGGTGATGTTGGGGGTTATTGGGATGGAGAGCGCGGCATTGATAAGGAGTGCTATTGTTGCCAGGAGTGGTAGAGTGGATGGTAAATGCATCGCTGGGTAATTTTTAGACTATGGGCTTCGTTTACTGCCCGACCGTTGGTTGCTTTGAAGAGGAGCTTCTACATGCTGTATTCAAGGATTATCATGGCAGATCCCGCTTGACTGGCATGAAAAGAGTCCTTGGGTTATCTTTCATCATTGAAAGCAAGGGAACGCCAAATATAGCCTTTACAGCGGGACCGATCTCATCCCACAAGATCTCATCCCGCATTCTCAAACAGGCGGCGAGAAGCATAAGTGTGGGACAAAGGCTTGCTAGCGAGAGCTTCCTCGGAAGTACTCACGTGTGTGACGAGAATTTAGACAACATACCCCACACATATTCTACCCGAGTAGGCGGAAGCTGGGGTAGAAACGCGGGTGTCTTTGCGCTCCAGCAAGTCGGCCGCAGGAAAGACGCGCTGATGCAGGGACTGGAAAATCTCTTCACAGTCCAGGAGACGCGCGGACTAGGACATACTATTCTCTTTTCGTTGCAAGAAGATGACGAGCGATTTTCTCATATGGAAGGAGGATTTAACGAACAAATCACTACGAACGTCAACAAGAAAAGTGAGAGATATTCACCTCAAAGGGGTCGACACATCGGATAATAGCATCGCGTAGACCGAGATGCTCTAGGCTTGCAAAAATGCTATTTGATAGCTGAAACATGAGGATTGAAAGGCGCGATCGAAGTACGGCTTGAAATCAAGGCAGAGGGCATATCCAGCAAATGTCGTAGTCGGGCAAGAAGAAGGCTTCCAGCAATGGAATTACAGGCAAGTTTAGAGATCGGACAAGTCTATGCCGCACAGAGTATGTCTGAAAACAGTGAAAATCAATCTGCGCATGTAGAATGAAGGATACAATTGAGAGGGAAATCCTGAAAGAACCATGCCGCTTCATGACTTCGTACGCATGAATCATAACCACACCTGCATTAGCCTAGGAGTGCTTCATGTCCCTTCTAGACCCTCATAAAGAGGAACGCCCCATCCATCGCTTGGATTGTTGAACCTCTTTGTGTACTTCCTGCCAAGGTCCTCCATGATTTCGTAATCCTCCTTCTCCAAATTGCAGTTCTTTGAATCTAGGTTCTCTTGTATTCTCTTCACATGACTACTCTTCGGAATAACGCTCGTTCCTCGGCCTATACCCCAAGCCAACGCAACCTGGGCATTCGTGCAACCCCTTGTCTTTGCGATCTCCGAAATCACCACATTCTTAAGTAGCGATGGTGGCGAAGTTTTACCCCCATATATGGGATTGAGGTTAGCGAGAGGAGAATACGCGGTCACATTGATACCATTATCTTTATGCCATTGCACCCACTCATTTTGCTGGAGGTACGGATGCAGCTCGAATTGGTGGACTGCCGGTTTTACAGAGGATTTGGCAATGATATCCTTCATCTGCTTGGGATCAAAGTTGGAAACGCCGACGTGGCGAGCCTTGAAAGAGGGGATGGCAGACATTGCATGCCATGTCTCGAGGTAATCAATCTCATTTTTACCGCCTGACGAGGCTACAGGCCAGTGCATCAGGTATAGGTCCAGGTAATCGAGCCCCAGGTCGCTCAAAGTCTTCATCAGGGCTTCGGAGACCTGATCTGCGCCATGGTGATCATTCCACAGCTTGCTTGTTACCCATATGTCCTCTCTCCTCTGTCCTGTCACTTCCAATCCGTGTTTTATTCCTTCTCCCACTTCTTTCTCATTACCGTAAATCGCTGCGCAGTCAATGTGCTTGTAGCCAGCTTGTAGCGCAGCTGAGACTGCAGCCGTGGTATTCTCCTCGCTGATCTTGAGATTCCACGTTCCAAAGCCCAAGAGTGGAATCGAAGAGGGCGGACTCGGTGTGAGTGCGTCTGGTGGAATGATAATCTGGCCGCCATCACCGAAGCCAAACATGGCTATGGTTCCGCGAACGGCGAAATCTGTTAGGATCGGAAGAGTCAGCATGATGATGTGGAATCAATACACTGCAAGGATGACATTGCAGCATTGAACACTGATTTGAAGCTCTGAAGCTGTCGCTGTGATGTCATGGACGATGAATCGCTCTGACGTAGGCCTGGCATACTTATATACACAAGAGGAAGCATGTCATTTGTGAGTCTCATTTTGACGGCCCGCGCGTGCCGTTTCAATCGATGCTTGAGTTGATGCTAGAGGTAGAAGTCAAGAGCATATGCGGTATAGAGTCGAGGACTAGAGAGCTTGGAGGGTAGGAGTAAATGATGACATAGGACTAATAAGCGAACGTACCTTCCCCCTTCAACTTGCATGAATGAGTCTATAAGCAGAGACAGAGCCATGAAAAGCCAAAAATTCGGTCCTACCTGGGCTCGGAACCTCTCGATTACGACTTATAACAGCTACAGGTCATTAGTACACAGTGATCTACTTTGAACGGAGGAACCTACTCGAACGCGCTAGCCAATTGCGCCATAGGACCGTGTGGTTATGAAAAGAATTGAGTGAATTATGTCTATAATCTTGATAACAGCAGAAAGTGAGCTCGCGGGTTGCAAAACAATTGACACCCCCCTAGTTCTAAACCCTTTGGGGTGATGCGGGGCCATTCCGCATACTGTATATCTAGCAAACCAGCCCTCATTCTCCTTCCTTCAAACGCTTTGGGGGGATACGGGGCTATTCCGTATACTAATTGAATGATGGAGACTTTGCTCAGATGCCAACCCGGTTAACCATACAAACCTCAACCATGCTCTCCTTGTTGGCCAAGACGAGACTGGCACAACGCGAAGCCATGACAAGGTCATGAGCACTATGAAAGGTGACCAGGCTGCACAAGATCGTACCTTGATAGCTAGCCGTGGCTAGGCTAAATATCAACCAAATGGCTACCGCGCGAAGCGCCTGGACTTACAAAGCCGGAGAGTGGATACTACTTACTTCAAGACTCATCTCTACTCCGTACTGTCGCTTGGATGCACTCATGCGCAACATTACCTGCACGACGAAGACAGTCTGTGAGGTGCTAATATTTGTGCAGTCAGAGATTTGGCAATCTGTTTAGGCATATATACGTGTGGGTCGTAGATCCATAGAGCTAATGCTATCTAAAGTCAATTGCCTAAAAGACCTCGCCCACGATACTCCCTCCAAGATCCGGCAATACCAATGGCAGCTCTCCCCTCTCCGCACGCCAGAAATTCGAGCTCCGAACCAGATCTTCGTCCATGAGCCATGCCCAATTCGTCGCGAATGTTTGGGTAACCTCCCAGGCTACAGGGATTATACCATCAGCCATGCAACAAACGTGTCGGGAGAAAGAGAAGCAGCATACCGAAAGCATTCCAAGGCTGGCTCCCCCAAACTCGAAATGCATCAAGATGCATGTCGTAGCACAGCTGGTCTTCCAACTTGTTGCCCATAAGCGTCAAGAGAACACAGTCCCTAAGCTTGGGAGGTGTAAGAATATCGAGATACGGGTGATGTGGGGTGCATAATTGGATCGGAGTGGGGGTCAGATCGCAAGGGACAAGATTCGGGTGAGGGTTCGAGACAGTCCATGGAGACAGCGCATCGTCGTCCGCCAGGGCCTCGGGCTCTAGTGCAAGAAGCTTTGCATTCAAGACTAGGGCGCGGAGAAGAGAGTATTGTGTGAGCCGTATATACTGGTGCTCGGACAGACCAGGCGTGGCGAAGAAGCTTGCGAAAAGTGGTTCTTCGCTACTGACGAGGCTAGGGGCGACATTCACAAAAGGTGGTCCACTTATGTAAGAGCCTACGGCGAAGGCGTCATACGTGGCGCTTGTGTCTCCGTTTGACGTTAGGCTACTTTCTTCGCTGTGTGAGCTTGCTGTTTCGGAGTGTGATGTCTCGAATTTCGCCTGTAACGTTTCGGCTGCACTTGGTTTCTTTCCTCGCTTGCCTTTTGGACTAGTTGTGCCTGTTATTTCAGAGTTAGTCGGCTGATCGCGCGGCAAGCTTTGCTACGCACGGCTTTTCCTTTTGGCTAGTCGGTTCTGTAGTTTTTTTCTCAACGCTTTGTCTTCTACTTTGGTCCAATCATCTGCCTCACTCTTTTTGTATTTAAGTCTGACCTCCAAGTCGTTCATCGTGTCTACTTTTAGCGGATGATAGGGGAAAGGACTGTAAGTAGCAGGATATATTGAATTATGCTGCCTTCAAGTGTCAGAAATATCGAGATATGTCAGAAATTAGCGTCGAATCTGGCAACGCCGCACCTGTTTGGCTGCATTCGGGGGGGATTGCCGCTTAAATCCGACTGCGACAAAGGCAAACATTTGCGAGGTTATTGCCTTTGTGGATGTCAGAAAATGTACTGGTATTTCTAATATGGTCGTTGCCATTTGCTTCTCGCTCCTGATAAAGTGCGCACAATCAACTGTCAGGTGAATATAAAAGCTATGACCCAGTGCCCGATCTCCTCCTTGTGCTTCCGAACATCCTGAGCAAAGAGCCTCCAATCCACTGTCATAATTTGATTTACAGACCAGCTCCTTCTACTATCCTCGTCATGGCTCCCAAGAAGTCCCCCAAATTCCATGCATCAGACATCCAAGACTTGAGCGGCTATGTCGCCATGGTCACAGGAGGCAACACCGGCATTGGCTACGAAATCACACTCCAGCTCGCACTCCACAATGCTCGTGTATACCTCGCAGCCCGATCCCCGGAGAGGGCCAACAAAGCCATTGCTCAGATGAAGTCATCGCACAAACAGAACCTAGACCTCCACTTCTTGGAAATCGATCTCCAGAGTCTGCAAAGTGTAAAATCTGCAGCAGACACCTTCATGAAGACCGAAACTCGTCTTGATCTCCTAATCAACAACGCCGGAATCATGGCCGTATCCTTCAAGCTCACAACCGACGGCTTCGAAACCCAATGGCAAACCAACCACCTCGCCCCCTTCTTCCTCGTCAATTGTCTCCTCCCCATCCTCGAATCCACCGCAGCAAGCACCTCCGCTAGATCCCGTGTCCGCATCGTCAATGTATCGAGCGACGCCGCTTTCATGACAGCGCCAAAAGAGATGGATCTCGCTCATCCGAACCTGGAAAATGTCAAGGGAGCGATGGCGGGATGGAAACGTTATGGCCACTCCAAACAAGCCTCCATCATCCACGCACGCGCGCTTCATGATCGTTTTCACAAGAATGGCATTTCTGCATTCGCAGTGCAGCCTGGCATCGTGAATACAAACCTCACGGATAATGACCCCTCGGCTTTCGGCTTCTTTGTCCGATACATGATCCGTTGGGGTATCATGCCTGGCACTGTATCTGTTGCCGAGGGCGCGACGTCGACGCTGTTTTGTGCGACTAGTGAGAAGGCGGTTGGGGATAGTGGGAAGTATTTTGCGCCGGGTGGGGTATTGGATAAGAGGCCGGAGAAGTGGACGGGGGATGCGAAGGTGGTGGGGAGGTTGTGGGAGGAG
>JASZXT010000412.1:0-24005 GCA_035521555.1 Lecanoromycetidae sp. Uapishka_2
CACCAAGAGGGCGAGGTGGCTTTGGTGATCGGGGACGAGGAGGTGCCAGAGGAGGTGGCCAGAGAGGTGGTGGATTCGCCGCGAGCAGAGGTGTCGGCAGAGGTAACGGCAGTGGCAGCAATCCGAACTTCACTAGACCAGGTCGTGGACGTGGATCGTAGATTGAATGCCAGGCGTTGCGGCGAATGAATCGATGTATTATCGCAAATACCCAGGAATATACTGCCTCTTACAAATTTTGTAAAGCAAATTCGCGAATCAGTAATTGAAGTTTATCGTTCTCACGGACCCCGCCAGACGCCAAGCTGTTGAAGGGTCAAATTCCGACATGCTAGCTTTGCCCAGGGACAAGCCAGTGACGTGTGTTTCTTTACGGAGTACATGACTTGAAGCCACTGCCTCTTCTGAATTTTTCAAAGATCTTTCGCCAGCATGGTGCAACACGAATTGAAGACCGATCCTAAGTACGATGACTATGACTACCCCACCACAAGTCCCGATGCTGGCAGCGGGCACCCAGGGCATACAACACCAGAACAGGATGCTCAGATCTTCCAGTTGCGCACACAATTAGAACAAGCTGGGTACACAGAGCGACTAGACACCTTGTCCATGGTGAGCAATACGGCCAGGCTTATTACCACCACCGTCTTCTCTAACTCTACGTAGCTGCGATTTTTGCGGGCAAGGAAATTCAATGTCGAGCTTGCAAAGCAGATGTAAGTCACATGTTTTGGTGCTGTGGAATGGCTCTGATACAACGACAGGTTTATAGACTGTGAGAAATGGCGAAAAGAGTTCGGAGTGGACGACCTTGTACAAAACTTCGACTACAAGGAGAAGCCTAAGGTTTTCGAATACTACCCACAATATTACCACAAGATCGACAAGGTAAGCTGACAGTCATAATCAAGAATTTAGTGGGATCTAGGCTGATACTCTTCTAGGATGGACGGCCAGTATACATAGAGCAACTGGGCAAAATTGACCTAACTGCAATGTACAAGATCACGACAGGCGAGAGGATGTTGCAAAACCTTGTTGTCGAATACGAGAAACTTGCTGACCCTCGGCTCCCTGCATGCTCTCGGAAATCCGGCCAGTTGCTCGAGACGTGCTGCACGATTATGGATCTAAAAGGCGTCGGCATTTCCAAGGTCAGCTCAGTCTACGGCTATGTCAAACAGGCATCAGCAATATCGCAGAACTATTACCCGGAGCGATTGGGCAAGTTATACTTGATCAATGCGCCATGGGGATTCTCTTCCGTCTTCAGCGTAATTAAAGGCTTCCTCGATCCGGTCACTGTCCAGAAGATCCATGTCCTTGGGAGCGGCTATCAGAGCGAGCTTCTTGGGCAGGTGAATAAGGAAAATTTACCAAAGATTTTCGGTGGGACTTGTGATTGCAAGGGGGGCTGTGCGTTGAGTGACGAAGGACCTTGGTAAGTAATTCATGGAAGTGTGGCGCGTGGTCAGTACTGAACAATTTCGTTGTTGCAGGCAAGATCCTCAATGGGCCAAGCCGCCCAAGTACAAACAAGGATCGGAAACTAGTCAGCCAACGAGCACAACATCCGCCGCGAAACCCCATCCTGCACTAAATGCAGGAATGAATGCAGACATCAAAGGAGCACAACAAGCGCCAATTGGCTCATAGTCAGAGAAAAAAAAAGATCCTTCCTAGATTCAATTTTACAGCAATGAGTATGAGGGTCTGCGCTAGACACCTTGGGCAGACACCCATCCGTTATGTTGTAACTTCAGTGCAATGCCCATATCAGACATACATTGCGCTCAGAGCGCCAAAAGCCTACGATTTCGTGCTCAGTATCATGATACGATGCCGTTGAAGTTGGTAGTGGGTACAAAGTCCGAACCGTCCCGACTCCTTTCGTGTCTCCCAGTGAAAACTATGCCAGAGCCGGTTTTGGCAGCCAACGTAACGCACAATTTTACATGCTCTCCACCACCTCTGCTGCTTTTCCAGCTCTTTCTAATTTTGCTAAAATCCCGGGTATCTTCCCTAGCTCTACCAATCCTTGTGTCCCTCTCCTCCATATCCCTCCCACATCGTCATTACGCTCCACATCCCCAACATCCAAGTCTGTTGTGCTCAGGACCTTACTCTTTGCTATCCTCTCTGCGTCGGCCTCATTCTCCCACTTCAAACCCTCTTCTAGTCGTTCCATATACTGCCTCGCTGCTGCACCCGGTGCCTCTCGTCTCAACTCAGCAACACGCGTTGATTGACTGTCGAGTTCTGCATAGAGTGTACGTAATTTCTCCGCAAGGCGTGGATCATAAGGTTCGTAATTGCCGTTGTCGTCTGGACTGGTGGACTCAGGAAGCGTGTCTGGACGAAGAAGAGTGGGTGAAGGGTCGAGGCCATTAAGAGTCAGAGAAGGAAGCGCGAGCGTCAAGGTTTGAAGAATGTACTGTCGTAAAGGTCAATACGTGCGAAAAGAATTTGGGTTAAATATTACCCTACCTCTTGCACCAACTCCTCGACTTTAGATCTATACGCGTCTTCGCCTTCTGGTGCCGCCGATGGAGGTATTGCAAGATCGAGCTTCTGCTGAGCAGCAGCTTTGATGTTGGTGAGAAGATAAGTAAGATCGGCAGGGGACTGGAGGTCGATTTTACGATGGTGGGCGTCCATTGCCGCGTATGAAGACTACTGCGCATGAACTTACAAAGTTGGGTCAATCCATCAAGTCATGTAAATCATGCAGGTGCTGTTTCGCGAAAGTGGCAAGCTCCCTCACTTGTGAACTCCCCGCTCCCGATGTTTACCCTCTGAGCCAATGAGGTTAGACTGGAAGTGGAATTATTCCTCGTCACCTTATCGAGCTTATCAGCTCGCAAGACGAGCTCGGAAGAGACAAAAGAGTTGATAATCGGTCAAACGCCTAAAATAGGAATTGAATGTCTTGAAACAATGAGTCTGGCTGCAAGTCTCACGTACCCATACTCGAAGTGAAAGTCGTCTTGCCCCACGCTCTGCGGAGAAGGATCCATCTCCACCACCAATACCTGTAGAACAAAGCTTGCTTCCCCGTTCCTCCCACTTTTCGGTCTCCTTACTTCCCCTTTGATGTATTTGTGCAAACTCTTCTCATCATGGCCTCTTCCAGGACGATCGTCTTGATTAATAGAGCGAACCAGGGTATTGGATTTGAAATAGCCAAGAAGCTTGTCACAGAAAACCCGTCTTATCACATTTTGCTATAAGTTGTCGTTCCCTAGCAAAAGGCAGAGCAGCGGTGTCCTCTTTGCCAGACCTCTCAGTCGAGGCAGTCCCAACTGATGTTACCTCTAACTCGTCAATCGTGAATGCTGTTGAATATACACAAGACATGTTCGGACGTCTGGATGTATTGATTAGCAATGCCGGCATTTCAAGACGCGCATTTCCTGAAGGGCTCAGCTCACGTCAAAGGTAGACTCAAATGATGGATACTAATGCTATCGGTCTTGCATGTCTCACAGAAGCTTTCATACCGCTTCTCCAAAAGTCGGCAAATCCGCGCCTTGTTTTCATGACTTCCGAACTTGGTAGCATAGAAGATACCCTCGACCCGTCCTTTAATTAACATGGGTTTTCTGCTGCGGAACGCAAGTCGTCCAAAGCGGCGTTGAACATGATCATGGCGAAGTATTCTATCAAGTAAAAAGAAGAACGATTCAAGGTCAACGTTTGCTGTCCAGGTTTGAACGCTACCGGCCTTAGTGGAGGCATGGGAGGTCATCCTAGTTTGGGAGCTTTGAACGCTTGCAGATTGGCAACTGCTGAGAAAGGCATGGAGACTGGGACAATTTCAAACAAGGAGGGGAAGTTGCCATGGTAGGCAGACGAAACGATCATGCCATCTGACTTACATAGCGAAATGCGATCTGCAAAGTTGGTGCACAAGATGTGATATCTAGAGTAATTTGATATGACAGAATGAAGATGGAGAGCATCTGGTCACCTTACCTTCCCCATTTCAACTACCACAATGTGACCAAGACAAAGCTTTGCCCGAGTCTCAACCCTCGCTCCTGAATCCCATGTTCACACTCCACCAGTCCGATATCCCACACTTCTCCAAGTCAGTAGATAGCGTTTTCATTGAGTCAAATTCCTTCACTTTTCCAGACTCAACCTGTAGTTGGCCCTGCGCTACCTCCTCTAATCGTAGGAATTGGTAGTCTTTGTACCTTAGATTCTGTAATTCGAATTATACTTCAGCAATGTACTAATTCAAAGAACGGGATCTGAGTATGGAGGTCAGAAATGACAATGTTCACGTCAACAGAATAGGACAACGTTCATTCTATAATCACATGCATGACCAAGTTCGAACTCTCTATCGACCAGAATGTTCCCTCAGGAGCGCTCGGAGATGCGTCAACGACATTATAGATGAGATAGAGAAAACATCAACAAGTTGAAATCTTACCTTCACAGCTGCCACCCACTGCTTCACCCCCTCTTCCTCGTCCGATTCCGCAATCATAACACCAGGCGGATGCGCACCTGTCTTCAAGTATACCGCGCAGTCAAATGACTTTGCTGCTTTGGTTATAGCAGTGACCTTTTTGCGAGACGTCATATGATGGGTTTTGATAAGGGCACGGTAAAGCATTGTGGAGGGGAAGATTTTGTTGTGCGGATCAAGGTAACGGTCGGAATATCTCCACTCGAGGAGAATCAATGTTTCTAGTGGGAAAGGTGAGTAAGGTCCTGGAGTTTTCTCCAGGAAAGCAGTAATTTGTTCCACTCTCTAGTCCATTAAAGGTATTAAACAGGTTAAGGACAATTTTCAACCTCCTTTGTGAATTCATGTGATGACTGCTTAATTGAACTTCTATGAACTGTATAGGGTATTTACAGATAGATATAAATCGCTGAAAAGTCATTGACGGCGTTACCATGGTATCATAAGCTCAATGAGAGTAATGCAGTATGTCGCTCCGCTAAGTCGTTTCAAGGAACAATGGGGTAACCAATTGCTCCACAAATTTAGGTACCACCCATGTTAGTGTGGGTGACTACATTCATTCTCCTAGTAGCCCAACCCTTTACAGCGAGCACAATGATTACCCAGGCCATGAGAAACGCTGTGAAGCCCATGGTCACCGTGAATGGGAACATGGCATGTAAGCCATAATACTCCATTGCTCCCACTGTGTCTTTATTACTAGCAATGAAGATCATCCCGCCAGAGACTAGACAGAATGAGCTAACAAGTTCCGAAGGTGGACGAGAGGGCAAATAGGAGGTTGGCGGAGAAAGGTAGACCAAGATGTAGGTGAGTGCTCGGGCTAAGGCAAATCCGACGAAGAGGGTACCCCATTGCTTGTGCACCATGGTTGATATTATCGATGACTGGTGGTGCGAGCTCATCATGAGGCCTAGGAGAAGAATAACAAGGGCCGGGAAAGGATTCAAAGAGAACATGTATGTCTTCGGGGGTTCTGTATTCTCTCTTGCCAGCTGCGATCCAGGTAATGAAAGGGCGGTCGTGTTGAGCAGGTCGCGAACCCGTGTGGACTCAACAAGCATGCCGCAGAGGCCACCACCGAAGAACATGATGGAAATCGACACATGTTCAAAGTCTTGCGGGCTCCATGCCGAACCCCATGCAGCAAGATGCTCAAGCCAGACGTTGGTCGCACCATAGAGAAAGATGACGAAAGACTCGACAAATTCTGCAGAAGGGATGGCGGCTTTGCGAGACCCAATCACCTCGGAAGGAGGTTTCACATTCCATGCCCACCCAAACTCAGCAAAACAGCCCATCCATCGTCCAAGTGTTAGTAATCCGTACCAGAAGAAGATACCGCCTTTGATGCTGTGGGCAAGGCCGTTGAAGATATTATTGCCACGCTAATCTGTCAGCTCAGGACCGATTGTAAGCGAAAGGGCTAGCACTTACAAAAACCCCGCCATATACCACAGCACCAGATAGTATAGCAACAAAGCCGAGTAGCAGGGTTACACAATCGATGGTATCATACACAGCATTAAGTATTCTCAGTGTACGCTTGGATAGCTTGGCTGCAATACCAGACGCTACTCTTTGGACCTTGGCATTGCCAAGCAAGCCCTGCTTCTCAGAAAAGTCGACTTCCGCATCAACGTGCTCATTCTCATATTCACGTAGTTTCAACTGCTGCGCTTCCTGACGATCTTCCATTGAAGATAGTGACTGGCTTCGAGACGATTCCGATGCCGTATAATGGCCACTGTCTTGAGAGTACCTATACGGCTCGGCAGGGCTCGTTGTTGCTGCGTACTGGTGCTGTGGCAGCACCTCGACTGGCATTGGTTTGAAGACTGTGCTCTTCTCTTCGCTAAGCCTTTGTGCTTTTTCTAGATTTGAAGCCAGCCTCACAATCCCGAGAACACATTGTGCCACGATCATCCAAGTCACGATCCAACCGATCCTATTGTGGAAATTGTTTTCGTACAGATCGGGAGCGTTGCTAGTATATATGGTTCCCAGCAACAGTCCTACGCTATGGAGACCCAGGAAAGATAGTTGAACAACGAGAGCAAGGGGAGAGCGAGAGATGCTGAGCATTGTGCCTAAGAGATGTTAGTGGGGCGATTTCATGTCTCAAAATCAGAGCATTCACCTATTGGGAGGAGAAAGAACCATGCAACAGTCATTATGACAATATGTGCCAGCATAAGGCTTCCAAAGTCGGGCCAGGCGAAGTAACTTTGCGGCGTCGCACGGGAGGGGTCCATGGTCGTTGAATTCACGGGCAGGGAGACATTTGAGGACTTGGGCGCACCCATGGCTGGCGCCTCGTTACCGCTTCCATGATCATGGGCGAGGACAAAGGGTACAACATCCAGGAACAGAAGCGCGGTGGTGAAAATGAGATCGCGAGTATGTACCATGGGTCTCACACTTAGTTACCGAATGACTATGAAAATGACGAATGAGTCCTTGGGTTAGTTGTTTCTGGAAGAGTCAAGCATAGAGATAGGATGAGTGCGTTCTGAGAAACGGCTTCAGATACGAAGAGCTGAAGAGGGCAGTTTGAGACTGGAAGGATCAAAGAGCTGAGTACTAAATTAGAGTCAAGGCGGTGCTGTGGGCGAGAAAGTGATATATACAATACCAACATCGGCGTGCGGCAAACGGGCTAAGTAGGGGAAGTAATCAAGACGATGTAATGACATGAGTAGCTGACAAGGATATGTAAGCACCCTTTGCCTTTCGGCGGTCATAGTCGGAAGCTTCATGTTTGTAGCACGATGCGAGAAGTCATGTCAGGCGTCAGGTGTCAGGCATGCTTATCCGAAGTAATGTTAAGTATTTGCAAAACCGATGTCGTTCCTTAGTATACATGGCGTCCCGACAACGCCCTCGGCGCTTACACGAGTGTTGCGAGGCTACAATCACGACATGGCGAGCATAGATGAAAAGGGTCCATGAGCATCATACTATAGTATTCAGAGCTTAAGAACGGCATCCTGGCGGTATTCCAATCACAGCACCAACATTGTAGTAATCTGACTCATAATTACCAACGTTATCACTACTAGCGTTCTAGGTGTTGTAGAAGGATGACAACCCCAGAAAGGTGGCCTAGACAAATAGAAATGAAGGACAGCTCCAGTGCATGTTCCTGGGGCCCCACTCCCTGATGGGACCGCGACCGCGCTCGCCAGAAGAGATGACAAGTTCTGGTCATGTCAATCAGAACTCTTGGTGTCATCCTCCAGACATTGACCAGGGTCAAAGGAACCACAGATTCTGATACTCTTTCTCTCAATGTAATATGAGCGGGATCCCTGTTTGGAGAAGATTTGGCATCTTGCCTACACAGGACTTTGACACCGTTGCCTGGATGCCTCAGAAGGATTCATGAACCCTGGAGACGATAACGGACATGGTTGCTGGGCTGGACTCTGGAGTATAGGTTTTGCAAACGCTAGATGTAGAGCGTTGTATGACATTAGATGGACGAGTTAAAGACTAAGGGTCCATTTGTTTGCAAATCAATGGCCCTAATGCGCCCCTAAATGCTTCCCGGGACCTAGGTAAGAACGAACCATCACGCGGAGAACGTCCGCTCGAGGCTCCGAGCCTCTCATCTGCTGCTGCCTGCCGAGCCTGCCACCTTGTACCGTGCTCCCAGCCTCCCATTTACTCACTCGCAGTCTGTCGTTGCATATGTTGATATGTTCTACATTAGGGTAGGTAGACAGTACTTGGTATTGACAGCCCCAAGAATACCTTGGAAGAAACAAGGGAGCATTATTGAAGTGCTTCGGCTCCTCATGGTTCCACGTGGACTGTATAATTCGGTATATCGGCTGTAAGATTATTAATGCTCCCTACCTCCCTACCAGCTGAATGTCTGCGACCCTACTACCATACTGCGAAAGGCTTTCTTGGCACTTTCTGATTGGCAGTAAACTTGTCAGCACGATCACCATTCGGTTTCTTTCGTGAACCGATCCATCACGGAAAGCGGACCTCTCTCATCTCCGCACAATCCCGCCTGCACAAGCATTACTAATACAACAATAACAGCGAGACATAACGAGGGAGCGAAGCTGCTCGTAATTGATTGCAACAAGAAAGTGAATTAACCCTATCTGTTTTCGAAAAGGCTCTAGACTCGATATATTCACTCACAGACCTCAATCATCTCACAGCAAGAGCAGATCCCAAGGAATTATGGAAGAAGAGACTGATTTATATCCCTATCCGCTCCGCCCTGCCATTGCCAAGCTTTCAGGAATGATGTATGCTGGAGCCTCATCTAATATTCGAAGTGTCAAATCCTTACACAAGCTCAAATAATATGGCTACCCTTGTGAAGCCATGCTATCGCCAAGACCACGCGTCGCACATAAAATTGGCGTAGCATCTGAAATCGTTGCTCAGTCTGTTCTGAGCATGCTGAGGATCAAAGGTGGTTGTCCTGATTCCCTGGTAAAGCTTGAGTATGAGGTTCTCCATTCTTTCCCCCGTGCAGACGATCGTCCTTGGCCTACTTTCTTCTTGCTCTATATGTGCAGCTTTGGAAAGCCAACGAGCTGTCATGGCCACTATGTTGAAGCATAAGCAGATTGAGTTCTGGTACATAACAGATTGGCAGATTACTGACCTTTCGTCTGACAATCTGGGCTCAGGAAAGGGGGGTCACACAGTATTCGATCAAACTTCCCTTTCATGTCACCTAAGGTCCGTAATCAACTATAAGTGATCTGACCTCTGATGTAGCTCTGCTTCGACAGACCTGGAAGTGTGAAAGGGTGTTCAAAGTCATAGTGAACAAATTCTTTAAAAACGTCGAAGCGATTATCGAATTCGAGAAGGCGAACATCTCGGACATTGTATGAGTCTGAAGCCTAGGACTTTAAGCAAGAACACAGTAATAAACTATCCCATTTGGGAGACTGACGAGTAAGTTCTTAAGTTGCACGAAAACGCTGGGCGCTGAGACTATGCAAATATTTGTAGAGGCATTGGCCTTCTGAAGGAGTTGTTTTGCCAGGACAGTAGCTGTTTCGTCGCTGTACTGAGCAGGTAAGAAGACCGTTTCGATTGAGGTTTGAGAGCGTCTTTACCCAGAATTGACTCGCATTCCAATTTTCTGAGAACATGTCCATAGATAGTATAGCTTGAGAAGTTCTCTCTTCGACTTCAGCTTTTAGATTCTCGAAGCGCCTTTCTCTAGATTCTTTGTCCTCATAAAAATCTTGTAATGCCGCCAAAGTATCACTGCAGAGTTCACTAGCTTACGATCAGAATTCAGCACAGTTCTGGATTCTCAATCGGTGGACTGGCTTACAGACTTTCACCGTCATCTGTCGTATCCACATCCATAACGAGGACCGGAGTCAAGGAGATATCTGTTCCTGTCTTGGACAAGAAAGAAACAGAATAGTGATTATATATCCCTCTTTCTGCTATGCTGGTGTTTCCCCAGGTTTATGAGCGAGCTGAGTACCTCGGTGTCGTCAGAATAACTCGCCATGAGCGCCTATTGTAAGGAAAACTAACTTAGCAAAATTTGGGTACCAAACCTTGCTTCTGACAAAGAAAGTAGTCAAGCGAGTAATTCTTATTGCGCAAGTCTGTAGATCAAGAAGCCCTTGTAAATTATGAGGGTGGTAGAGTCTCTGAGGTAGGCTCGGTAGGGTTAAATCCCCCCTACCTTACCTTAGTTCGCCCAAGAGGTCTCGCCTATTTTAGGGTTGCGGGAAGCCTAAGACTCCGACTTTTTGGCCTCGCTCAGGGTGCATATCTAGAGGCCAGCGAGGCCGCTCTCATATATCACAAGCCCAACAGAGATGCACACGGTCAGGATACAAGAACCTTTACCTACTACCACCTCTCGCCTATCACTTATGTGGAGGTGAGATTCTGAGGAGGAAACCCGCAATGGCCCCAACCCTGCCCTCCTTCAATCCTACCCGACTTCGAACATATCTCTTTCGCCTACCGCTATTCACGCGCATAACTATACTATTCATCGTTGTCTTCTGGATTGCAGAACTTCAGAGCGCCTGGAATGTGGCACAATGGGGTGCCTTGGTGCCAGCGGAGGTGAATATAGGAACGAGTAGGTCTACATTAGGCCCAACAAAATCTGGGTCGATAGGACATTGTTTCTAGATAGGGTTTGCTCGTTAGGGAAAATCGTGCTAATCTACATATATTATGCAGTGTATCGACTCAATACATATCCTCTAATCCATCTCGGTTTCCTCCACGCTCTTCTCAATACCCTCGCGCTGGCCCCTTTACTGGAAAGATTCGAGGCGGATCATGGTACACTGCTGACAGCAGCAATGTTTGTTGGACGTAAGTTCTGGTACACAGGCAAATACCGCCTTCCGACTGAATTATGATTTCGTTGATAGCCTTATCTACTCTGCCCGCGGCCGGCTACCTATTGATTGAGCGAGGATTGTTGAGAGGGAATACTACTGTCATGGGCGCAAGGTAAAAGGAAGAGAATTGTCCTCTTGTATGTACAGGTCAATGTTGACTTATGGTCCAGCGTCTGGGTATTCGTAATACTTGGTGTAGAGGCTATCAAAGCTTTCCGGGCAAACCCATATTTTGCGTAAGCTACTTCAGGACCTTTCTAGCACCTTGTGCTAACCATAGAGCGCAGGCTTGGTGACAGTAGAATACCGACATGGACCACTCCATTACTAGCGCTCATCTTCGTCACCGCTCTCGTTCCTAATACCTCTTTCCTCGGTCACGTTTGCAGTCTTGGGGTTGGCTATATTTGTGAGTCTTCCCCCTCTCTCTCTACGTCTGGGGGGTTTTTGAGGTGTACAGCGCCAGCAGTCCGTTTTGCATGTGCTGATATATTGTGCCCTGTGCAGATGGCCTTGGCTACCTCAAAATCCTCGCCCCTCCAGAGAAGGTGCTGCGCTGGATAGAGGGCAAGCTGAATCTATTGGGACGGCTGCCTCATTATGTGTCTATAGACCAGAAGACTTATGGTAGATATGGCGTGCTTCCCACCACAAATGCGCCGCGATCGCCTTCCATGCCTGGTGCTGGGGAGGGTTCGGTGCCCATGACATATATGGGCTCTACAGAAAGATTGGGTCCTTAGATGTTCATACCGTACCATTCAATATAACGTTTGCAGTACAAGGTATAGTAAGAATCTGGTCTTATCGTGAGAGCAGATTTCTACTATTTCCGAAACTTGGCAAAGTGGCATCTATGAATGCATTTACTACGGCTCGTTTCTCTCTGATTGCGCCTTTGGCAGCTCTCGTTACTAGAATCTACAAAGACAGTCAGGGGTGCAGTACACATAGATGAGTAAATACTGCGGGAGAATTGGTAAGTGGCTGAGCAGAGAGTGGACGAATCCTCCTATATCGTCTCGGAATTGCAGTGGTGGATGGCAGGACTGTCTAATTGGTAATGGCGGATGGAATGAATCCAAAATATAGGAAGCGCTCTGTTAGACATGACCTTTTAGATCGCCCTAAACTCGTATGGTAATTAGTTCTCTTCGTCTCCTTCGGGCATCGCAAGCTATTACTATCGTACATTACAATAGTCCTGAGATCAACGTGATCCAAGATACTTCCGTATACACCAATAGCCTAGAAAGCTCAGTCGCTTGCGTACAATCCTTGAAAATCCCAAGATAAAGCCTCCGAACCAGCCGGACTCATGCCACGACAAACTCCATCACAGCTGCTTGTATCGAAAAAGCCACCACAATACTTCGCTTCCCATGGACTATCACTGATGTCTTTCACGGCGTTTCTTCCGAAGCACATATGTATCCCTAGCAAGATGGTATCCAACATGGTCACTCATTTGCGACCAGAATCAAACTCCGAAGGCTGAAACCCTGCTCATAGAGACCCGCAAACCGAAACACCAAACCAACCGTGCTTTGGTCAGCTTACCACCCTTTCTTCCTCGCGAAGCGCTTATTGAGCAGCGTGAGAACCTTTGGTACGTTGAATTGTACATACTCAAGATCGAGCGCCTCCTGATTGTCCTTTTGCATCTCAAGCAGGTCATCTAGTTTGAGGTCTAGCTCAAGAAGTCCACGATTTCGCCCTATAAATCAGGATTGTAAATGTCACCATCTTATCGAGACCATAGGGGAGCTGCTGTTTACTCACCTTTGTAGTGCAGGCTGATGACGAAAGTGCCCGGCAAGGGACTCGTAAAATTGAAGAAAATGTTCGCTCGCCGATTCTCTGGCACATTACTCCTTTGGATGACACCCTCCTTCTCCAGCTGCTGGTGAGTGAATTTATAAGGACCAAGTACCTGTACCTTCTGCTTTCCCCTACTCTTACCCTCACTTTGACTTCGTACGTTGTGCAGGTAAGACTTATACGTTTCTAGTTGCCCTACAAGGTAGGCATTGTGATCGCGAATCGTACGGAACACTTCCTCAAGCTTCTTCGTCTCCTCGAGTACTTTCTCTTTGAGGGAGCCAAGGTGAATGAGCTCAGACTCGATTTCATCGCGCAGGGGAGAGAAGCCGTCGGACTTATCAATAACACGAAGTTCTTGTAATTGGCTGAGAAGCTCCATGCTCCTGATGCCCTTGCGTACCATGATAGCATCGTTCTTTAGCGTTGCTGCTGCTTCTGCAACACGGTCGAGACGAAGAGGCCGCCGCGAAACGGAGGAGCCAGGAGGCAGAGAACGTAATATTTGTACAAATGTCGCCTTGGCCTCCATGAAATAGACCTCCTCCTGCGTTATGTCAAGGGCAGCGGTCATGTCATCTATTGCGAGCTCCCATTTGCTGAAGAGAGGCAGGCTGATTGCACGGTTGTCTTTCCTGGGCAATTGCGCTGGAGCAGGACCGAGCTCTTGGAGAATAATGTTCAGATGTGAGTTATCGTCCTTGCCAAGGGCAGCGCTATGCCTTTCTAAGAGCGCGTGGGTAGCGTAAACTTCATTCAATGTAATTGACAGCTCGAGGTCTTTCTTCGAAAGCGCAACATAGTTGTCCATTTCAAGGCTTTCATAGAAGTCTTGCACCTCACAGAGATCCAACATAAATTTGTTTACACGCTCTTTATTATGTTGAATAAAAGGCTGGAGCTTCGACATGTACGGCTCTTTGGCATAAGATGGCTTATTAGCCAAATTCTGTAGCATCTTGGCAATGTATGTTAATGTTCTCCTCGGATTCTCGGCTGGTTGACCGTCAGTGAGCATGTACGATCTTGGTGTGACAATAGCTGGGTTAATGAATCTCAAGAAGAAGAAGCCTCCTATCAAAGTGCACACAGTCTGGTCGTTTGCGTCGGGATACTTCCGCTTAGACAAGCTCCGAATTTGCTTGCAGATCCAACGAATACCATAGGGGGTCTCGTCCAGACCCTGAATTATGGTCTCCAAAAACGAGTTTGCAAGGTCGATGAGAGTGGTGAGCCTTGGAGCAATGATGGCCTGCACTTGCTTGTTTTCCGCTGCTTGTTCAGCAGTAACCCCTTTCGGTAAATGATCTGGCACACTGCCAGTATCTTGCTCTATCTTCTCGATCATGCTTCCGTAGACTTTCAGAGGGTTGATTTCCAGATCTACCTCCTTCATCTCAATCAATTGGTTGATTTTCTCCTGTAAAACGACCTTCAAATAGCTTTGTCCTGGTCCACGTCTTGTGTAAGTAGTCATCATCCGCGAGACAGGGGTATTGGCTCGTAAAAGGGACGAATATTCAGGGGTATTGTCAAATTGGTACGTCAGTACTGATTGAAACATGGTCAACAGAAGGTGCTCTTCTCGGCTCTCGTATTGATTTCCGTATATGGTGAACATGACGGTTTGTAGCAAAGAATCGATCTCGGTCATGGTGACAAGCCGACACAGGTGTGCGATATGTCGAGGCTCCGATTGTAGGAGAAATAGGAGATTTCCATATCTCTGAGTCTTTTCGTCGTTCGGAAAGAAGCCTTCCTGTAAGTCTGAGGCATCTTCGAGATGATTCGCGACTTCGTTTTGCTAGAGGCACTTGTCATGAGCGATACCAGGTGAGCGACGATCACGAGACTCACCTCCTCCAATGCCATACGGTTCTGGATGAGCAGTGCTATCCGGGAATCTAGGTACCGCACATCTTTTTCAAGGACGAAATTCTTCTTCGATTGACTGGATATCTTTGCTTTGTAATCCCGTTGTACTTTCTGGGCTTTGCACTGGTCAGCTATTTGCGCTGCAGTACTCGGCTTCTGTCTTCATACCTCGTGCTAGATCATCCTCGATTTCTAGATCCTTCTCTTTCGCAGACATGGACAGGTAAAGGGCAGTCGAGTATCTCTTTGACTGCCGGGCAGACCGTCCATCGTTTGAGGAGACGGTATTCTGTCGGGTTATTGGAACGTGTGAGGAAGAAGAGGAGGTTGAGGCTCTTGAGAGATGGGGCATCACCGCGGCTGCCATCCTGGATGTGCGACCTGCAGAGGAGGGCACTTGATGCAATGGTCGAGAGCGACGCAATACCAATCAGGATCGATTATTTGACAGACAAAACCGCTCAGCATTGAATCATACGCAATTGGTAGACAGACAGTGCGTCCTTGGAGCGAGGGTTTCCACGAAATAGCCTTAGGTGATGCTCGACTGCTCATGCGCTGCGATGAAGTCAACGTAGACTCTAGCCCCGCTGACGCAGCTCTGGAATGTACCTAATCAAAAATACAGTCGCAGAAGGACAACTGAGCGTATTGAATATGACTGTACATATCATATGCGGGTTGTGCAAGCGGTTCTTGTTAGGTTCGTTATTGTATTGAGTTGCGATGTTCTGAACGGAACTGGATTGAATTGAATTAAGCTTGCTGTTCTGGGTTCAGGGCGACAACGTGGGGGAAGGGCTAGTACCCTATGATGGCGATTAGATTGCGGTAGTGAGGTAGCTCTACTACACCACAAGCAAAGGAACTCAGATTCGCCTTGTAATCATGAACATACCACTCTTCTAAGTGCAAACGTTGCAAGGGAATTTTAGAAAATGAACCTGTAGAGGATACGAGTAGTACCGTTAGATACCGCCAAGTGGATATCTTAGAGATATACTACATTATATCTAATTGACGGCCATTCGGAAAGACCAAGTGGATGCGCTCCAACGCTCGAGGCTATGTACCTGGTCTATGGTGATGGATTGATTTGGAGCCGGAGCTAAGCCTGCAAAAGAGCCAGGCGAGCACGAAAATGCAATCACACTATCCTTCTTCCTTGCCTCGAAGCCTCTCTTTGGCACTTGAGCCTCCTGAGTCTTGCACATTCCCAGCCCTTTCTAGGTATGTTGAACCTATCGGCTGACAGCCGGCCATAAGCAGCGTGGTTGAAAGGCTCTTGGCGCGCAGAATGATGAAGTGCTTACCATCACATGCACTTCACAAGTGCCAATTCAGATGAAAAATTCGACAGGGGATTACGTTTGCTTAGCCTCATTCGTACAATAGAATGCTGCAAGGCAATTTGGGAGGAGAGCAAAGTCATGGGTCGAGCCATGTATTGTCTTTAAGCACCAGCGCATAGGGTGTTCATTTCAATGACACGGCTTTGCTCGCTTTTTTGGTCATTTTTCTGCTTGAAACACTAGCTTGATCACGGTCCCCAAACTTCGAATCGGAGCCTGATCTGCGCTGACGTGCAGGACCAAGGTTTCCAACGTTCCTGCTAAGGAAGTCATTTTGAGACAACTCATAAGTGATCCACCGCTTAATGCATGATCAAGAGTGGCTTCGATGTTCAAGATCATAAGGCCGAGAAGTCACTAGGATAGTCTCTGAAATGTAGATCCTTTTTAGTTGCGTAAATACCAGAAGCTCGCGTGGAGTAGCCAGCAACTGATCATCCTGTAGAAGATTTTTCGTAGTTCACGACCCGGCTTGAGTATCAGCCCTTGAATGTAAAACTTCTTCCTGGGATTTCCTTTTGGGTCTTTTGCATACCCTTGGGAGCATCTGTAGCCTTGGCATATGGAGTGACAGCTTCTACCTTACCGTTCATGTTGCTTTTGGCGTGTAGAACCGATGGCGCACTTTCATAATCGAATGGCTCAGACTCTTCATGGAGCTCCCTCTTGGCAGACCCAAGCGCCTCCTGTTGTTTACGTTCCAGTCTTCGCTGTCGCTTCTCTTCCTTTGTCCTGTGAGGCTTAGCACTGAAGCTTTCCTGCTGCTCTGAGTTGAGGTTAGTAGGTGAGCCATTTGGAACCTCGCCATCCTTGTCTCTGCAGACCAATTCTCGTGGATCATCAAGATGAGAAGCCTTACGCTTTCGTGACCCACCAATTTGTTTGACGACAAAAACATCATCTTCTTTCCGCTTTCCGTCCTTGACATATTGATGTTCAGCTTGTGCGCCCGAATCAACGGGGGGCACTGATGCTGCGGCTTTTCTGACAGCTGTTTGATCCTCGAAGACCTCTGCAGTAAGTTGGGGCAACGGTAATGCGAGCCGCAATGTGTCATCGTTCCATTGTGTTTTTGATATGGGAGAAGAGACATCCTCAAGGACGGTGGAACCCCAGAATCGCGACACTTCAGCTCTGGCTACCGAGGTATTCTGGCGATACCGGTGGAGCGCATGGTCTGCGCCCCCTGGCTTTATTGTAGCATTGACATTTGGCTCAGCTTCCTGTGATCGCCCAGTGGAGCCAGAGTGGGCCGTGCTGATAAAGCTCTTTAACTCAGGCCCGGCAGCGCCAGTTGACTTAGCCTCCTTTATAACATCCAGCAAGTCTCTTTTCCTTTTCTGGAATACTCTCGACACTGGATGTGAGCAACCAAGCAGCGAAGGCATGTTCATGGGTATCTCTCTTGCAATGTTGAAAAGCACATGCTTTGGCATGACTGTATGGACACTTTCGTCTTCCTGCCGGGCTAGAGTATCTCGCCATTGGTGTACGGCCCGAAAGACTGCAAATTGTTCTCTGTTGAACAGGGCAGGTGTACGGTAGAGCATTTGCCACCAGCCCATAGCTCCTAAACCACTTTGCGCGTCGTATTTAGGGCGTTCATACCGCTGGAGGGACTCTTCTTTCGATTTATTCATTACATCTTCGATCAAGTCGCCCTGTGGTTCAGACGATCCCGATCCTTCAATAAGCTCATTGCGCATCTTATCGTAAATGTAGAGCAGAAAGTGGGTGTCAGAACGGGCATAATTGAACATCTCTTCTGGAAGTGGCCTAGAGCTTTATGTTAGCACTCATCTCAACAGATCGTTCCCCTTCGGAACTCGAACCGTATGCGCCAGTCAGCCATCTGGTACTGTTTCGCGGCATCAAAGTCGGCAAACCGCTTAAGAAGGTATGCTAAGCCATGTCTAGGATATCCTAACACTCGTGATGCATGATAGGTATCGAACAAGCCGACTACGTATAATCCAAGGTCTCTCTGGAGCCAGATGATATCCATGGACGCACCATGGAAGACCTATACGGGTATCAATAGATGATCGCCACCTCGATATATATGTGCTTACTTTGATGATCTTCGGATCGGCGAATACTTCATTCAGAACTTGAAGCTCCTGTCGCCAAGGTTTGAGAGTGTCTATAACCCAATCTTTGTCTCTCGTGCTGATCTGCATTAGTGACACCAAACCTATATAAGAGTGTTCGTCGTGATGTTCTAGGTCCACGGCGATCTCTTTCGCCAGCTTAAGATCTTGGAGCATGAGCGCAACCGCTTGAGGTGTATCAACAAGAGTGGCTGTGGTACTTTCGTAGGGCAAGTAGGGTATTGCTTCGCTTGGCCTGAACGTTGCGGCGGGGTAACGCAAAGCATTTATTTCAGCTCCGTAGGGATGTCCATACCTGGAGAGAAGGTTAATCTATGCCTGGAAGAATTTTGCAGCACGCGCCTTGGGAATACAAGACTGAGGCGTACCATGTTGAACCATCTTCTGATTGCACTGGGGTAAGACTTTGCTTGAGCGGTGTGATGGCATGAGGTTTGGTGCGTAGCAGCGGCTTGAAAGGCGTAACATCGTCGTTGGTGGGAACCTGCTCGAAGAGCAGTTGAGGCTTTACGATACTCTGAGTGCGGTAGGCTTTGCCAGGTCTCTGTTTTCCAATCGGATCCGCAGTCTTCTTGATTTTCTCTTCTTGTTCCGGGCTTAACCTTCGGATGACACCAGTATACTCATCTAGGCAGGCATCGGCTTTCTCGAGAAGACTGTCAAAAACATCCACAATTTCTTTCCAATTTTCTTCAACTGAATCTGCGTCAGCTATCTGTGGCGCGTTCACTTCACTCCGTGTAGTGGCACTCCGTGTCAATCTTCGAGCCACGTGTAGTAGTCGCGCAGACTGTTGTTCTAGTAGAGGAACAATCGAAGGATTCGATGAACGGTGGAAAGCGAGGTCGTCGTTAGCGATCTGCCCAGCGGTCCGGGTTAATTCGACCAAAGCCGAAAAAATGCCACTTTTTATCTCATTGAACGATGCTGGTGAAGCCATGGTACCAGCGTCACCCTGAAAACCTGCATTCCTCTTTTCAACAACGAGGGAGCAGGGGAAAGGTTGTTTATAAGAGCTTGATGAGTGGGAAATCGGTGATAGAATATCCAGTTCCGATGCGGGTCTATCCGCTCTCCGCAGAGCCGCCCTTCCTGGTCTCTCAATGGTTCGCCATGAGCACAAAATGTCAAGAAAAATGACTTCGCAAAGATACGGTATTGAACTTACTGACAATTGCAGAGTTGGATCAGGTAAACAGGTAAGCAATTTGTACAGTGGGAGCCTGGGAATCAGAGTCCTCACTGTTGTGCAATAGAATTTAGCGACGCCGAGGCCGCCTAGAACTAGAACTAAGGTAAGCTCGACTAAGGTACGTTCTGAAGTTGCGAACCAAAGTCGAAGGGACTTTCTCATCACGCACTAATCCAATACCTACTCGATAGTCAACATCGTGCAAATCAGGGTGATATGTCCTCATCACTCGCTAAAGAATGCAACGAAGTCAAAGAGTAAGTCATCACCAATCGAGGCTGCAATAATTGAATTTACAGCATATCTAGACGCTACGATTCATGCTTTCTGAAGTGGTACAGCGACAGTAAGAATGCTCGATATTTCCTACTCTGAATGACCACTGAAACATCAATAGAGTTCCTCCGAGGTGAATCCACGACAGATGAGTGCGAACCTTTATACAAGGCCTACAAGAAATGCCTCGACGTGGGTTTTGCGAGTGACTTATTCTACAATATTTCCCTAATGAAATAACAGAAAGCTTTAAAGGAACGTGGCATCGATACGATGCTAGAGGATGCTCGGGACGACAATAAGGACACTGATGCTGAACATTTAAGGCGTAAATGTAAGCCTATAGCTAAGTCGCATAACAGCGCAATGGTTTCTCGGAACTCATGATGTCCTATAGGAGCTTCCTCAGTGTGATTCTCTACTCCCTTAGATGATGGGCACACCAACCTACCACTCGAACTCACCCTTCCAACATGGCTCTTCTTGCCAAGCCACTAAATCACAATTTCACGCGTCGCGCGTCAAGACGCGCTTCTAAAGACGCAACTTGCTTTATCTTCACGTTTGTCGTATAGCTTTCAATAGTATTGTATACTGCAAACATGCCGCATTCCACCGTTTCAGATCTGGTTGACGCATCTAATCAGTCTGGTGATGACGAGACTATGTCCGATAGGCCAGCACAGGTTTTGGGTGGTTTGAAGGAGGAAAACTGTGACGATGCCAATGAAACTACTTCGAGAATGACGATTTCAACAGATCAGGCTTCTAAAGCTGACGTGAAGCTCGAAGACCTCTTTAATGACGATGATGATGATGATGACGAATTCACAAGTTCAGGACCTACAAATGAAAAGTTGGACAGCAGGCCGCCAGCAGCACCTGTGTGAGACTCCTTCTGCTTCCCAGCTCTGAATATTGTCTAAGTGAGTGCCTTTAGACAACTCGCGCCCTCCGCAAAATTCACAGACCCAGAAGTCATGCTAGCTTTCTACCAACGGTTGTTTCCCTTTCGCTACTTCTTCCAGTGGCTAAATCATGCGATCAAGCCTTCCAATGATTTTGGTCATCGAGAATTTGCCTTCACATTGCAAAACGATGCCTATCTTAGATATCAAAGTTTTCCAACGGGAGACCTGTCAGTATAAAATACTTGCCCTCTGACTTGAGACACTCACAAGAAGTAGTTTTCGAAAAGATATCCTGCGTGTCAACCCTGCTCGTTTCGAGATTGGTCCAGTTTATAGCACTAATCCACGAGACCGAAAGACTCTTCGCAAGTCTACGGCATTCCGTCCAGTAGCCAAAGAATTGGTCTTTGACATTGACTTGACAGATTATGATGAAATAAGGACGTGTTGTGACAAAGCAAACATCTGCCACAAGTGCTGGTCTTTTGCGACCATGGCTATCAAGGTAGTAGACGCAGCGCTGAGGGAAGACTTTGGTTTTGAACATATCATGTGGGTTTACTCTGGCCGAAGAGGAGCACATGCATGGATCAGTGACAAACGAGCGAGAAATATGGACGACCAGAAGAGGAAGGCACTCGCAGGATACCTAGAAATCATCAAAGGTGGCTCACAAGGCGGAAAGAGGATTAACTTGAAGAGGCCGTTGCATCCACATCTAGCGTACGTCCTTTAGGCCCTGCAGCGTGTTCAATCTAACCTTTCGTCAGCCGGAGCCTTGATATCCTCAAAGAGCACTTCCAGCGAGACATCCTTGAGAATCAAGATCCTTGGGTGACGCCCGAGAAGGCTGAGCGCCTGCTCCAGCTGCTTCCAGACAAGGCATTGAACGACGCTTTACGAAAAAAATGGGATGCTGCTCCTGGCCGATCAAGTGCCAGCAAATGGGCTGATATAGATGCCCTCGCCAAGACTGGATCCAGCAAAACCCTTGACGGGAAAGCGCTGCTAGAAGCAAAGCAGGACATTGTGCTTGAGTATACGTATCCCCGCCTCGATGTTGAGGTCAGCAAGAAGCAGATTCACTTGTTGAAATCTCCATTTGTTATACACCCGGGGACTGGCAGAGTGTGCGTCCCCATCGATACCAAGAGATTGGCAAGATTTGATCCGCTTGGCGTGCCGACCGTCACGGAGCTGTTAGGTGAGATCGACGAGTACGATAGCCGAGCCATGAGTGGTGATGGGGAGAGGAAGCAGATTCAAGACTACGAAAAGACAAGCTTGAGACCCTATGTGGACTATTTTCGAGCCCATGTCGCCAATTTACTCAAAGATGAAAAGGACGTAAAACGGGAGAGGGAAGATGACGACGCAATGGAATTCTAGGGTTTTCGAACTGCCTTGATGATCCAAATTCTGGGAATATTGAGCATAGACGGGTTGGCTCCGCTGATGTACGGAGGCTTTATACTGTGGAGTGAGCGTTCTAGCCGAGGTAGGTGAAGTGATAACTTCATCAAGGTAGAAGAGTCCATATCGCTTCTGATGAAGATGCGTGAACGATAGTCAAATGGCTGGGCCCAGAGACTGATCTGCAGAGTAGTCTGCGTGGCTAGAGATCATTATGCTGCGCACAACAGTTGCCTATAGATTCCAGTACGCCGAGACCTCGCATATTTGTCCTTATCCTTGATGTCCACTCTCGTGATGCTGACAGTCTAGTAATGCACGTCGACTTCTGAAATTGTGGATGCAACTATTGTGGACTTCTGCTTGGCGTTAATGGTAAGTACGCAGACCACAAAGCCTCGATGCGCTAGCCTGACCGGAGCCACATATTTTCAAGAGATGAGAGAAAGATGACGCTAATTGACTGATGCGCATGCAATGTTGATCGCTGGATCTACATATTGAGCTGAAAATCTAGTCCACTTGATTCTCGATTTCGACGGTCATTTGTCTTGCACCAATGCAAGTCGGATTAATTTGCTTATGCACGGTTCATTACTGCAAACTAAGCTGACCAATGCTCTGTGATACCTATCATGCTGACCACAAGAGCAAAGGGTACCAGCTTAAGAACACTTTCACACTCAAGAGTGATTATTCAAATCGTATGTATTCTCTTGAATCGTTCAAAAGAGAGGAGAAATATTGTTTAACATTTGCTATCCACAATTTCCCTTGGTCGGATCGGGCTTTCTATAAACATCAAATTTTACAATTTCGTCAGGCGTCTTCAGATTCATATCATCATCAACGACAATGAATGATTCGTTATTGTGCTATCTCTTTGCATAGGATAGTTGACCCGTCAGCTTAGTGTACTTGATGCCTTGAAGGTTCTGGGCTTGGGGTCGGTAAGCAGCCATGGAAGTACACCACTGTATGACTTCCCATATACGCAACACGGAAATACAGGTGGCGTAGGGCCGCATGCAATTTGGCAGGGCATCGCTACTTGGTCTTCTACCTTCAGGTGGCGCTGCCTAAAAATGCAGGACTGTTTTGGTCATTGGAAAATGTGCTTCAACGTTGTAGGTGGAGACAGGTACATTGGGAACACTATATAATAACGTCCTCTTACGGCTCTTAACTTTGCTCTTCCATTGCGGGTCCTATTTTCCGGCCCCAATGCGCCGTAATTCTCAAGTCGCATGAAGACTCATTCTTGTCAACGTCTGTTCCTTTACAATGGAGGCCCGAGTGGCTAATTTAGTATGGATCTTTGTCTTCGGGAGATCGCACCGAGATCAAATCTTTAGGACTGAAACCATCCAAAAATACCCTCGAACCGAAATCTATTGGCTCCCTCACGACGAAGCTCTTTTTAACCGCTTTCATATTCGCAATCACGGCCTTTTTATCGTCCCAGATGACCCTTTCTCGTGCTCAAATTTATGAGCCTGGCCAAATTGACCCTAACAAATTAAGTATCTTCACGTTCATGCAACCAGGCTGCAAAGGTGATACAATCGAGATCCTCGAGGTAGTGCTCGACTCCCTCATTCCGATGCAAACTCAATCTTACAATCTTAGTCGCGACCCACTGAACGCATATGAGCAACTGAACTTGCACAACCCATTATACTCTGACTGTCCAGTCAATCCATTTTTCAATGATGATACGGCTGCTTGTGCTGTGTTAACTTTGATTGCGCGAGGAGATGAAGTTGAAGCGAGGTTGTAATACTCTACCCAATCCTCAGGGATTTCTTACAGTATGGATTCCTCAGACGGCGCAATTCTATAGTCCTTAGAGAGAAACCGAGAATGCATTCAATCAACACAAATTCTTCTCGCTTCAATGTTGTTAGTGAATACCCAGACTGATATTGGTCGGCTTTGATCGTCTGGTTGAGTATATATCTGTCTAAATTACAGAAGCACTTCTGCCCCATTTCAGAGATCTTCTCGACCCTGTGAAGCTCAAGGATGTTGCTGAGCAGTAATTTGCAAGCATAGAATGTAGCCATAGAGGAACAAATCTATAAGAAGCAGCCATATCTAGCAGTCTCAAGACCACAGCTACACTCACATTCCCCCCCACCATCTATTTCCCAATAACCAAGACCCCATACCCCGGGACCTCCCCGTACGTCTCCAACTC
>JASZXT010000413.1:0-23852 GCA_035521555.1 Lecanoromycetidae sp. Uapishka_2
CCACCCACAACATCTAAAGATGTGTCCTTAGATACGTGTGCACAGGTGAAGACAGTTTGAGGTTCTTTCTTGCCGTTGTTTGTGGGACCGTACGGCCACTACCTTAGTTCCCGTCCGCCTTATCGGTTCACCTTCCCTTTTGATTCCGGATAAACTATCAGCCGGTATCTCTATACCCAAGTATCAATGCACTTCTATGTACAATTACACTGCTCTACCTTCTTATCTTACATATTATCACACTTCATTGAACTCTCAATCGTCTACAGTTCATCTGCTTCAGAAATGCTTTGTCCCTAAGCAGGGCGATGGCCCAAGCAACAATCCCCCATCCAATACCGGCAAAGATTAAAGAAAGTGATGTATTTCATGCTCTACAAAACACGCCTGTCTATCTACTACGACGATCGCTCTTAGCTGCAATCCTCCAAATGTTCTAGGTCGCCTCTGTCGAGCCCTTGAGTCATATTTAGTAGCTCTGCTCTGGAATTCCAAGATGATCCCAGCATTGAGGCATGCATTGTAAAAGTGACTGAAGTGATGTATTTCACTCATAATACTATGAGAATTTTCTCAAACAGCGCTTTTGATGACGAAGTCTACGAGCAAACGGCACCTTTTAATGTACAGTGTTCTACAAATATCGAAAGCCAAACGGGGTAGGACTAGCTGTTGCTGAGATTTTTACTGATTGGTATTGCGAATGGCAGTGTGATGTAGCTGAGATGGTCGCCTGCTGTGTATTATATTTGGAAGACCTGGCAAGAAGAAGATTGGAGATTCATGACGGGTGCAGAGAAAGGTGCTATAGTGCTATAGTGCTATGACCTACCCATCTAGACACGTTAAATATACCTTTGATCGTTCATTCTGCGTCTACAACCTATGGTTACGCCAGAAGTGTCTGTCTCTCCCCTTATTGACATTCTTGTGAAATGGCAGCCCATCTTCAAAAAAACCCGATCCCTAACGAATCTACCTCGTATCTTGAGAAGCCAATTACTTATCAATCCCTCCATTGTCATTCAATCTATGTTGGTGAAGAATTTTAATGAATCAAAGGTTCCAACCTAGGAAGCAAAGCTTGTATGCTGTAATGAATTGCGGTGGTATTTGGATTTTCAAAGGTTATAATCCTGCGATGACCACATGCGCACGAGTGCAACGTTGCATGGACTCTGTTACTTTTATATATTTGAGAGACTAAAACCATTCATTTGTATAGCTACAAGCTGTGGACTGTACTTTTCAAATCCGCAAAACAAGTTGAGGTAACTTCAAGGAATTGGAGCTTGCTACCTTGATCATTCGTTAATGATCCATTCTACGCCTTCTTCTTGGGCACTGCGACAGGTACAATGTCCTTTGAAGGCCAAGGCAATGTCTTTATAGACCTCTCCGGGACTTTAGTATCAACGTCTGGAAATCCCTACAATGCTTTGATTGACACATGTGCAAATGATCCAGTTACGTCTTTTCTACCCAAGTCTCAGTGATCATTTGGTGTTGATTGGTGCAGAGGCAAATTCAAACGCGATATGAGACTCATCGTAGAGCCCGCAACGAGCAGCACAAAAATCAGCTACTCTCTTCAGATTTTCTGGGATTTCTCATAGACCCAGTGCTTCAGAAGCTCCTCGACACCAGCGAGCATCCAGGGTACTTGGATTCTAGGAATTGTCTAGTTTTTTGGGCTCGACCACCGGTTCGAATCAAGGAACTGGTGGACAGATTACAGACATGGCTACTTAAGCTTGCACCGAGTCAGTACAATGGCGACGCGAAGAAGCTTCGCTAATATTCTACAGGCTTATGGTTGATGCCGCTCGATAATCTCCACATGACAGTACTGGAGATTACACATTCAAAGACGGAAGCCGAAATCGAGGTTCTCGTCAGGACCATGGCAGAGGATATACCAACGATCACGAACACAACACTCTACCACCACGCCCAACTGTGCAAGCCAATGCTGAGCTACGATGCGGCGGCAATTGCCCTGAGCTTCGTCCCCACTGCTGGCGGAGATCCGCCTTCCAAGGCGATCTCCGAACAAGATGTCTATACTTATCATCATTTGCGCCGCGATCTTTACGATTTGACCAGCAGCACAGGCGTTGAGATTGCATCCCGCTACACCGTGCCTTCTTCACATCTCACCATAGCACGGTTCATAACTCAGGAAGATATCACGGAGCTTGACGGCAATGGGATAGACTCGGCAAGAGTGGCTGGATTGGTGACAAGTCTGGAAAAGATTAATGCAAAGCTTGAATCGGATCACTGGCCGAATGGTATTGGAGACTGGATAGTTGGAGAAGAGAAGGGTCTTGATTGTCGCAAGGGAAGATTGTGGTACGGTGGTGGGCAGACAGTGCTTTTGGGTAACGGCTTGTAGTACTCGATTGATCACATAAGATAGCTCAATGTCTGTGTGATGCTTCGAATTGTTTGATTCGTGGTATCCTTTTACCAATCAAAGCTGCCAGCATCATGCTGAGATACTTTTACAATGGGACATACCAATTGTCTGATTCGCCACTCATGCACTAGCGTCTTGGCGTATCCCATCAGCAAGCGAGATTCTCGCACTTTGCCAGAACGAACAAGACTTCTTCTTTGCAAGTGACGTTCACAATCGCCAATCAGACAAGATGGTAAGGCTCTCTCTTCCCCTTACTTGCACAGCCATGTTCGCGTTCCCCGGAGCCGTTAATTGCCATTGTTGCCATGAGAAACAGGTCTGCAAGGAGGATGATCTGACCAATGCGACTGACCCGGGATTTGAGAGACGGACTACACGAGGAGTGGGCTGGGCGCGCAAGGCTGGCTTGAAAGCTTTGATGGAAAAAGAGAATTCCAATCCCAGACTGACTGGGATAGTCTACACAAACCCCTCGTGAAGGACTCTCGCCTATGACTCTTTTTTTCATCTAGAAGCATATGCTCCATGACTACGGCTGACATGTACGCCTTGCACTAGGTTAACGTCCCGAAGACGCGTCGTACATATTGCAAGGGAAAAGAATGCAAGAAACACACACAGCACAAGGTCACTCAATACAAAGCCGGCAAAGTACGCCCTCCGCCCAGCTCCTGTCGTCTAACTCGATTATCACGGCTGATATATTGTTCCTCTATAGGCCTCCTCAGTTGCACAAGGAAAACGTCGATATGACCGCAAGCAGTCTGGATACGGTGGTCAGACGAAGCCTGTCTTCCATAAGAAGGCCAAGACTACAAAAAAGGTGGTCCTGAGGTTGGAGTGCACGAATTGCAAGACCAAGGTAAGCAACTGGCGAACAAGTACTTGAGGAACGTGAGGCCGACAGCGGACAGGCACAATTAGCGCTGAAGCGGTGCAAGCATTTCGAGTTGGGGTACGTACAAGTGAGAATACATGTGGACAAGGGACACACTGCTAATAGGTGGCTTACAGAGGTGATAAGAAGACGAAAGGTGCTGCATTGGTTTTCTAGAGAGCTTGTCGCTATGGGATGTGCATGTCATGCGTGCTACGGCTTTTTAATGGAGCAAAGCAACAGACGAATTTAAAAACCTCAAAAAGGAACTCCTCCTTTCCGCGCTCAATGCTCGCCTCGAGCGTTGCCTACACCCTCCAAGTTACCTTGTAAACCTCCTGCATCATCTTCCTTATAATCGAAGCAATAAAAGTGGGGAGAAAATTGAAGTAGAGACCGAGCAAAGTCTAGATTCAATAGCAATAGGAGGCTCGATCGTGGACCTCGCAGAACTGATTGTGCTCCCCACTCCTATTGCATCCAATACTCAGATCACCATCGTAGTCATTCATACATGCATGCAACAGCGCCATGCTCAGCCAGTCATGAGCTACCATAGCGTAAGGTAGTGTTTCGGCGGCCGCGGCGCCTCAACCGCCATTGCTTTTGAGTTTAAACTTCCTCCAATGCTTTTCAACTTCTGCCAATCTAGTTGAACCAGCACATAGCCCTCAAAGTGCTGAATGCTGGCGTGATTCTGCCAAGCCGGGAAATTGGGCAAGCCAGCTGCAGGCAAAGCGGTGTGAATAGTGCTAGTCTTAGTTCTAAAGGCTGCAAGCCTTGAAATGGCGTCTTATACTTCTTGCTAGCGATGCAGGAACAGCACAAGTTGGAGAGCTAGCTTTTGAGCGTAGAGGCACGAGATGAATCTTGACAGAACAGATACTCTATCGAGCCTCCGTTCTCGACCGAGCACGGCCAAAAGTGAAAGTGTTTTACGTGTTTGAGTATTCGTCACCGCCATGTGACAATGACCTCCTAGTTCTATTTCCCTAGAGTCCTGTGTGACTTTTCGTGCTGCATGGAACCGTTATCCACTCGTACTACTTGAACGTTGAAAGTCCTTTTACTTGTACCTGGTCAAAAGACATTCTTACTCATGTATGCTATGTGAATGAGAGACCGACCTCGAAAATTTCCTTTCAGATTATTTGCCTGCCCTCGTGTACGTGACCACAGTCCATGCATCATCTACAGGAAAGTAAAGAAGTCGGTGTATGCTCGCAAGATGCTCAAACAGATAGTAGTCGTGAAGAGGATACGACCAGATTGAGAAGATCCATGATCGCGGCTTCTCTATCTGCTCATGACGTGTCCACCCAAGAGCAAAAGGCAACAACGAGGTCCAGCACCCAAGAGCCTTCAGAAGCATCAGAGCCCACAGTGCCTTCCCAAAAATGTGCTCGAAGATCCAACACCTCTGTATCCCAACCACGTCCAAGCCCATCGTCCTCCCGTCGACCCGCGACCAACAGACGCACTCTCACGGAGCCATCCTCATCCTATAGTTCAACGTCATGCTCCAGGCGCTCATCATTCCTCGTCCAAGAACCGAGCCAAACCATCCATGATGTCCGTCCTCACCTTTCCCAACGGAGAAGCAGCACCGCTCACGCTCGGACAACCTTCAAAGACCCGATATCCCACCCCGTACATTTGTTCCAGTGTTTGGACGTCTCCCTCACCACTGACCACGCTCAATTCATATCTTGGCCTCGCAACCATCTCAGATCGGCGAGCTCCCCAACAGTATTACCATCACCAAGGACAGCCGTCGAGCGCTCATCCTCGTCCACGCTTTTCGAGACGGAAAAACCACAACCACAACGAAGCTACTCCAATTTTGTACCTGCAACCACGATCGATTGGACCCTACCATCTACCCGCCAAAGACAGTACGAAGAGATTGAGAAATCTAGACGTGGGTTCCGAGGCTTGATGCGGCGCATGAGATCGGGCCTTTCGAGGCAGACGAACGAAAGGGAAGCGTTTTGTGATGAGAAAGCAAGCGATGCGGGAACTGTAAGGAGATATAAAATAGATGCTGATGACTCTGACAGCGATGCGGAGGAAGGAGAAGTGGAGATCGATAAGGGCAGAAGCACGGATACAAAGGTTGCGGGTGACGAAAGACTTAAGGGGAAGACGAACGGATGGAGCTGTTTCGCCATAAGCAAGCACAACCGGTAGAAAGAGGGCTCATTTTGTTGCTTAAGCGAATGGAGAACAAGGGAGATGATGCATTTACAGAGCTGGCGATGATACCCATTCAGCGAAGATGGAATATACATTTGTCGAGATTTCCACTGTTTTCAACTACCGCCTATGGAGACGATTGCTAGTGGCCGTTGCGTAGCATCGCGTAAACATAGATAGGCAAGAGCTGTGCTCTGTCTCTGAAGTGATGTTATATTGCAGAGGTAGCACTGTCTTCATTGCATTCTATCCTCGTGTAGAGTCACTGCACGTTTGAAAGCCGTGAATATGTGCAACGTGTTGAGTGTCCACAGACTCTATAGTAGATCAGCCAGGCCATGGACGCAAAGTAGTGAGAAGGGCGCGTAAGGGAAGAACGTTCTAGCGGCAAACACAGCTTGAGGGTGGCAATGATTTGATCGGAAAGGATGAGCCTGTGAGGCTATATGAATGTCTTTGTACTAGGCTTGATGCTCATGCTTAGGTATGCGTGGTAGAGACAGCCAGATTGCCAGCAAGACTGCTAGTATTGCCAGCACTATAGGCTGCAAGGTCTGCACACCCCTCGCCTGTGCTATAGCTCCCACAGCAAACGGCAATAGAGCAGCCCCTCCACCACCCACTGCGGCAGCAAATCCGATTGCAGCCACGTGCAGTTCTCTTGGTAGAAGCTTCGTTGCAGCGACGACACCTGCTGGAAACATTGGCCCAATGAAGAATCCAATAAGTGATATGGCAACGGCGGAGACGATGAATTGTGGGACGAGCCAGAAGATGAGCTCAAGACCCATGGATATGATGAGGTAGATGCTGACCGCTAGGCCTTCGCCGATTCGAGGGGTTATAAAACCAAGGGTGACTCTTCCCACGGTGAGGCCAAGCCAAAAACCCGTGGCTGTCATGCCGGAGGGGAATGGTTGACCGTGCCGGATGCGGAGCATGAAAGTGACTATCCAGCCGCCAAGTGAGACTGGTCATTTTGTTAGCTGGAGTAGACTGGGAGAGCAGACCCTGTAAGATAGGTTGGGCCCACTGACCCTCAAGTCCCACATAGGCCAGGAAGAACGCAGAGCAGATCCAAGTGACCTTTTTCTTGAGCGCAACTCTTGTCATCCCTTTCTCCTCACCATCGGTACGATTATTGTCTCGGTACTTCACCCCTGTCTCCGTCCAGAAAGCAGTCGTTCCCACACATATTTCTATGGCCACCATTCCCAACATAATATAGTAGAACCTCCACCAACCCAACCCATCTTTCGTTACCATAGTCGTAGCGACCAATGGGCTGATGGTGGCCCCGAGTCCATAACATCCATGTAGCAACCCCAAAAGCTCGTTCTGCTGATCCATTGTCCCAATCCAAGCGTTCCATGCTGCGTCCAACAATCCATTGCCAAGACCAGCAAATGCAAGGACGACAACCACCACGGGATAGGGAGGATGTGCAGAAATGACTGCATACGCGACAATTTTACAGCAAGGGCCAATGCTTGCAATCCCACGCCTTCCAAAGGCACGGTGTAAACGGTCACTGAAGAAAGCAGCGAATGTGTAGCCCGAAAACGGGGAGAGGAAGACAAGAGAGGCGACGAGATAGGATAGGTGGTAGTCTGCTTCTATCTGAGGGACATGAGCACAAGAAGTCTATTTCACGAGTGGTTGATAGCATACGTATGGAATCAAAGCACCATACGAACCATCGTTCATTCCGAAGACTATGAAAGCGAAGAATATAGCAGCCAGCCTCCAGGTGTTTGCTCTTGGTTTGTTCCACCTCTCCCGAGCCTCAACTACCGGACCATTATGTGAAGATGGCGTAGTTGGTCTGAGTGCATTCAGAATTTCACCGTGTGGTGCCGTGGTGTCAGGCAAACCAACCGCTTCATTCTTTCCTGGAAAGTCATTCCCTTCATGCTTCGTAGGTGGTGAGATGGCCGATCGAGGATTGCTGGGAAGCATTTCGACCGTTGCATGGTTGCTCGCCATGCTATTATCCCCCCTGAAAGGCATGGTCAACAGTTTCAAGCTGCGAGCTTATGTCCCGTGTAGGCTTGTCTCTCTTCATCGAGTATCAAATCCTCAGTAATGCTAAAGCGTCACTGTCCTGTATCGGGTGAAGGGTTGCTTTGAAACGCAATCCTGAGTGGTAGAACGTCGCGAGGATATGTTACACCTTCCATGATACCAATTGAGGGGCAAGGAATCCTGAATTAGACGGTGAATGTAGCGTAAGCTCAACCTAAAAGTAGGCAAAGATTGGCCTGCTCGGCATGGACCCATAGGCAATACTACTCCTACACCCTTGTAGCCCTAGGTATACATGCTTAGCCTGCGGTGAGTATATCATATTGCAGCCCTCAGCTCACAGCCAGAAAGCCCGATTACCAATATCGATCAGCCCAATTCTCGAGTCAATCGGTGATGATTGCTTGAATACATTTATTAGTCTACTACTCCGGAGATCATGAGGATAAAATGTTGTCTAGGCCCAAAAAATGGAGACGAGCTCTGTTTAGAACTACATGAGCTGATCAACATTCATTTCATGGCTATCACCTTCATCCCCGAAGTAGAATATGCCGATGTATACCAATTTTTGTTCCGCTAAACCCATGCCTTATTGATCGCAGATTTGCGAAATGGGATGTTGCAGTTCTGTTGCAACTCCGCACATACAAGGCTCGAACGATGTCTGATATCGCAGGACTTGGAATGCACTGAAAATCTGGCTGTATTTTGATAGCCTCATTCTTTGTCTTCGAGCAGTAGGCCGAGAAGTAGTAACAGCTGATGAGATGGAAATAACACTGCCATGTTCGATGTGCTTGAAGAAGAGGCATATTCTCCTTCCGACAATGCACTGGCAACGAGTTCGTCGTCAAAAGTTCACATTTCCCAGATAGACGCTTGTTTATGTTTGTTTCCCGAGGTAGGCACTGGAACAGGATCTGGCAAAGAGGCTGAGAAAGCGGCCTCACCGGCCTCAGCGTATCTAGATTATGGACTGAACAAGCATGCATTGTGTTTCTACCGATCCTTTTTGTGGCCCTTGAGAAGTTCTGCGAGCTTGTTCAATCCAAAAAGCCTGGCAAAGTAGTAGTCCCAGAAGACTTTTGGAAGAAAAGCAAGAATCATCCAGATTGTCCAAGCCTGATTGCCTTGCCACAGAGATCTTGCGGGCTTCTTCTTGAGGGCGGCTTGGACTACAGTCGCTGCGTATGCTGTAGTGCTCATGGCATTCACCTGCGGATGAAGCTGTCTTGCTTCGTAGCCTTCTTTGAGTGGAAGATAAGCCGAGTCTGCAGGCAGCTCTCGTTTAGTTCTGACGATATTGCTCTTCACACCTCCTGTGACCACGACCATGACCTTCACGTCAAACGGTGCTAGCTCGACGCGCAGAGTATCACTGAAGGCATGAAGGGCAGCTTTGCTTGCGTTGTACACGGAACCAAATACGTAAGGTATTTCAGCAGCTACGCTGCCAATATTGACGATGGTGCCTTTCGCTGGCATGAGTAGCGGACCGAAGGCCTGGCACATCCGCATCACGGCGATGACGTTTGTATTGAGGACATCTTGCACTTCAACAAAATCGATATCCAGCGCCGGGACAGTATAATTGCGACCTGCGTTGTTCACAAGATAGTCAAGGGATCCGCCAGTGCGCTCGGAAACGTACTTCTTTACTTCAGCAATGGCTATAGGAGATGTGACTTCGAGGGACAATGCATCGATCCCTATCTTAGTCAAGTCTTCGAGAGCTTTCTCGTTGCGAGCAGTCGCGAACACATGGAGACCGCTGGCATGAAATGCAAGGGCCAGTGCATGCCCGATGCCTCCGGGACTACAGCCGGTGATCAAAACGGTCTTCTTGCCTTCCATCGACACGGCTGAAAGCGTGCTTTGGGTGTAAATACTAGAGAAGCTTCAGCCTGATCTCGCAAGCCGGGTTGCATGCAATGATGCAAGCTCGGCAGCTTCCGAAACAAGCTCTTTCGCGCCTTCCAGAGTCAGGGGGAAGTTGGCGTGCGGCGCGGCCATAACTAGTTGAATAATTCCACACTGGAGTAGTAAATTATATTCGATTGCCATCGATTGCTCCTTATACAGAGCATGACTGTCATTTGCAGAAGTCTCACTGAACAGCTGCACCACTATACGTAGCCTTGCCGGAACCACTTGGTTTGGCGATACTTTGTGGCTTCGCTTTTGTGATCATTCATTGGTTCCCGACGTCCGATTGACACCTGCGAGGCTCCGACTCCATGGCCTACAAATACTCTAAGCCTAGCAACCCTGAACCAGATTTTGAATCTATTCTCAATGAAAAAGTATCATGCCCGTCCTCAGGGACCATCCCAAAGGTCGCCCACTTCGTCCACGCAGAAGTCAAGGAGCTGACATGGCTGGATTGGGCTGCCGTTCGGGGCGCGATTGTCAATTTGGAAGTGGAAAAGGTGCATATATGGGTCCCTGAAATTGGGGAGCCGAAGGGCCAGATATGGAATCGAGTTCTGGACATGCCAGAGGTGAAATTGAGGAGGATCGCCATGCCTACGACTACATATGAGGCTACGATAGACACTCCCGATAGGCAGGCTGATGTCGCTCGGTTGAAGATACTATACGAAGAAGGAGGTACACTTTATAACGTCTTCAAACAGGATTAATATTCTTAGACGGCTGACCGTAACAAGGTATCAGCTTAGACAGCGATCTGATTGCCCTGAGATCCTCCGACGATATCATCTACAATAATACCACTAGAGCTACAGTCATGGCACAGCAATACCGAGGAAATGGCCTACCCATTGGCTTTATAATGTCAAAGCCTAGGTCTCCCTTCCTGCAAAGGTGGATAAGGCAATATCGTGAAGTCAAGAAGAAAGGCAACTGGAATGAACTATCGGTGAAGCGGCCGTATACCATGTGGAAGGACAAGGATCCTGACTTGACAGTCTTGGACGGTCAGGCTTGGTTCTACCCCCTCTCAGCGGAGACAGACGGTGATGCAACGCTTAAACAATTGTGGTTTGGCAAGAGCTGGCATGATGCCGACAAGAGCTATGGAACCCATTTTTGGCACCCAACGGCAACTTTTGCAAAACTCATCACTCCCAAAGTAATACGGACGATAGACACGCCGCTATTTTGCAGCGTCCGGAAGCTTTTTGACAATCTCGACGACGATGGCTACTATGCAGATGATCCTGCAAAGAATACCAATTGCTCAATTTCTTGGACCAAAGATCTGAAGAGTAAAGATGGTAGAATTTTTTCGGATTATAAAGTATGGACAGACGAAGCCGACAGGAAAGTGATTGACTCCTCGGGTTTCAACAACCATGCATGGGCGCCGGTAGGGATGAAATTGGTTACCAATGAGACAAATGGTAGGAGGTACCGCGACATATCTGCCCATTCATATGCGGTCCTACCCGTGCCAGCTGACTGGGACTCGAGAGTCTGGTCGGCACGCATGAAATTCGAGATGGACACTCACAAGATTGCTGAAGGCGATGGCGTCGGGTTGTTCAAAATTAGAATGGATACTGGAGGAGAGATCCTGATTCGTGTCAAAAACGACAATCCTTTCCCAGGCACAACGGTGAAAGTTGAGTGGAGAGGCAATCGGCTGGCCAAAAAGGAGTATCAGAGTATTGACAACTTGGATTGGGTCTCTCAAGTGGGGTACGTCAATGGTTTTGTTCAATTTTGAGGCGTTTATTGATATACTCACCACTTCTCCAGACTCCCGGACATGAAGACAGGCCCCCACGAAATGATCATCACCCTCGACCGTAAAGATCGTGGTGCCGTCAACCTCTTCGTCGATGGAACGCTCCTAGCCAACAAGACGATCCCTACCGTGGCATCCCCCAAGATTGCTCAAGACATATGGTTCAACGCCCAAGAATGGAGTAACCTGGACACTGGCTTCCGGGGTACATTGGAACGCTTCACCATGTACGCGGATGCCCTTACAGTGGAGGATATCGCCATGCCCATTGGGACAACTCTGGGTACCTCATCAAAAATATCGAAGCTCAAGACAACCCTGCGTCTCCCAGAATCTCAATACCCGCCCTGGGCCTTGCTTCTTCTACCTGCTGCCGTGCTGCTCTTCGTCCTATATCTTCTGAGAAAAAGAAAAGGGTTTCTCATGGCCATACCAGAGTACGCCAATAGGTTTCCAGATCTAGCGAGCTCATTGCCAGTGCTAGCAGGTAGGGTACAGAACCTCGCAATGAATGACCTCCCTGCTTTCGCAAGGACCGTGCCAAGTCGGGCGTTGGAGCTCGCAGAACAAATACCCTGGCCTAATACATTGAAGCCCAAATACGATATCTCGGCTACTGAGGACGTCGAAGAGGATAAGGTAGCCGCAGCAGAAGATGGCTTCCATGACACGGAGCTTGGGATAGTCACGGCTGTTGGACCAGAGGAAGATATTGAGGACCCCAAAGCCTTCGAGTGACTCGAGCGTACAATATATTTGAGGAAGGATTGTGAAGATGCTTCCGTCAGAGCACTCACGCCACGGCGGGACTTCAAGCGATGAGCTAAAATCCCGATTACAGTACTCGAAAAGAGTCTAGCAGAAAGAAACTTGAGTACAGACCCCGTAGCGCACGGGTAGACATACCTAGGGAGCATCAGGGGATGAGGAGGACGAAGATAAGACACCGTTGCTCATTGGAGATGGTGGGCCATGACGAAATACGTATGAGTAGAAGGCACTTATCGAGACCAGGATTCATGCTGAGATTAATTAGATCCTACAGCTTCGCATCGGCTTCCATCATATTCCTCAACAATTTCAACCCCTCGACCGCGAAGGCAACCATGTTGCCCTCTCTATCTCCGCCCAATCCCGTCTCTGCATCTTTCGTCCAGGTCACTTTTTCTGTTGCAACAGCCAACGCCACGTATCCAGGCGTCCTGTTTTTGGTGTTCCCACCAGTTGGCCCCGCCGTGCCGCTTTCACAAACGCAATACGTTGCGCCCAGTGTCTTTCTCACATTCTCCGCCAACCCTTTCACCACATCATGCGTTGGCCCTCTATACGCCGCTTTTGTCTCTTCGGTCCATCCTGCAAATGCAATGCGCGACTCTAGGGTGTACAATGTTAGGCCACCTTTGTAGATCTTGGATGCACCGGGTGTGGAGAGGAGGGAGGCGGAGATAAGACCACCAGCTGCCTTCATACGGCGGAGACAACACATCAGAAAAGCTTTATCTCGCAACAACGCTGGGTGCGCTGCGTACTGTTTCGGCTACGCACACGGTCTCTGAACGCTCTTTCAGGAGATTAGACACCTCTGACGCAACAGAGCGCAGAGATGGTGGGGGAAATGGGGAGGCCATCGTGGATACAGAGGTAGCCTGCTGCTGAAGCGAACAACGTCCTTGAAAAGCAGAAAACGATACGACCTTCGATAAGCCTCTAGCACGGATTCGAAAGATGATGGGACTCATGAACGAGTTGTAGAAAAAGGATCTACGGCGAAAATCGGCAAAATCAAGCTCTTCTGTCAGCCCTACAGATGATACCGACCTGCCAATTCTGTCTAATCTCGTAACCATCTTCGACCGTCGTTTGAGACCCCGCAGATCTGCTGCTGCTCACTAGGAACTCCTTATCTACCATTGGTATTGCAAACTCACGTCATTCGCTATGGCGCCAAAAAAAAGCACCATGCGCCTGCTCTTTAGGACAACAAAAAAAGGGTTCTCCCGTCTGCTTTCCCCACAGATACATTGAGTCAGGTCACCATCGCTATGGAGAAAGAGAAAAACATTGAGTATCAAGACCTCGAAAAAGACGCTCTCGGAAGAGGAAGCGGAGCGCCGGAGAATGTGCTGAAACACTCCAACGATGCCGACGAGGCGATGAAGGCCTTTGAGGGCCATGAAGGGGAGGTGCTGGTGTTAGATGAGGCTACAAACAAGAGGTTGCTGAGGAAAATTGATCTGAATATCATACCGGTAATCTGGCATATATTGAGGTTGTGTATTGGGAGGACACTAATGAGCTTCAGCTCATGTGCGTTGTGTATGGACTCAATTATCTTGACAGTAGGGTTCCTTTTCTCTCGAAATAGTACTCTCATGAGCTTCTCGACTTCGTCCCTACTCCTTTCCCTGCGCCCGTGATCCTTTCGTCCACCCTGACCTTTACCGCTGAAATATTGTCAAGATTCTAGCTCTCTTGAACGTTGGAGTCACTCGACTATGGCTTCAAATTCTTGTACAGTGTCATGATTATTTTATCTCCATGTCTGCACTCAGGTTCTGGGCTTTGTGTCAATTCATAGAGTGATGCGATTTCTCAACCCCCTTCTGATTTGCAGCTTTGTGGTCGACGCTGGCAGGCACGACTGACAAAGGGCAGAGACGACCCTCTCCTACGCCAGCGTCATGGGCATCAAGACAGACATCAACCTTACGGGCGACGACTATCAATGGCTCGGCAGCATGTTCTACTTCGGTACCTCCCCTCCCACTTCCCCACACCCTGTCTAACAACCACCAGGCTACCTAGCATGGGAATACCCTACCAACCGCCTCCTCCAGCGCCTCCCCCTCGCCAAATACTCCTCCTTCTGCATCATAATGTGGGGTCTCGTCCTCTGCTGCATGGCGGCCGTGAAAAACTACTCCGGCGCCATAGCCGTGCGCTTTTTCCTCGGCGTCTTTGAAGCGGCTGTTACCCCAGGCTTTGCCCTGTTCACGTCGCAGTGGTATACGAAGAAAGAGCAAGGGACACGGATTGGGATATGGTTCAGCTTCAATGGCTTTGCGCAGATCTTTGGAGGGGTGATAGCTTATGGGATTGCAAAGGGTGTGGAGAGGCATGGTGCTGCTATTGCGGCGTGGAGGATTGTGTTTTTGGTTACGGGGCTCTTGACAGCTGGGGTCGGTTGCTTGTTTCTCTACTTTATGCCAGACAATCAACTCAACGCCCGCTGGCTGAGCAAGGACGATCGACGTCTCGCCGTCGAGCGAGTCCGTGTCAATCAGCAAGGCATTGGGAACAAGCACTTTAAAGCATATCAGCTCAAAGAAGCCTTGGCCGACCCGCTGACTTGGGCTTTCATGTTCTACGCAATAACATCCGACATTCCCAATGGAGGCATCAGCAACTTCTTCTCCCAACTCATCGTATCCTTTGGCTACACAGCCGACCAATCCCTACTCTACGGCACACCAGGCGGTGTCGTGGAAGTCGTGACCCTGATAGCCTGCGGCTGGCTTGGCGATCGATTCGGAAACAGGATCTTAATCAGCTCGTCCGGTCTGATCCTCTCGATCATGGGCATGTTACTGATTGTCGCTCTCCCTATCGGCAATGATAGAGGAAGGCTGGCAGGTTACTATTTTACGCAAGCGAGTCCTACTGCTTTCGTTTGCTTGCTGTCCCTTATTGCTACGAATGTGGCGGGATACACGAAGAAGACTACTGTGGCTGCTTTGTATTTGATATGCTATTGCGCAGGGAATATCATCGGTTGGTCTACCTTGGTTCTCCATACATTTTCCATGCAGGAAGCTAACAGTGTACCTCACTTAGGCCCTCAAACCTTCCGCCCGAAAGACGCACCCCGTTATGTGCCTGCCGAAATCACAATCATAGTATGTTGGGTGGCCTGCTTCGCGGATCTGATGTTCATCTTCTGGTATTGCAAGTATCAGAACAAGAAGAAGGCTGCCTACAGGGCGACGCCGGGGTATATGAGATTAGAGAATCAGGAATGGCTGGACCTTACGGACAAGGAGAACCCTGAATTCGTGTACACCTTGTAGTTACGCGTGTCTTGATCAAGTAAGGAATTGGAAGCGGATTGTAAGCAGGGTCTAGACATCTTGGGACGATTGCAGGTTTCTATGGGAAAGGTAGATTGCCATCTTGCAGCACGCAAATCTGCGACCCTGAAGACCAACAGGCATCATGCTGAGTGACTGCGTGATTTCTGACGCATGCCCAACTGAGGCTCAACGTACGGATCTTCATACGTTCGATAACATGCGTTGTCTCAACAATCGGAGAATTCTAGAAGCATAATTTGGTGTACTCCTGTCTCTTGCCGATGGTATCCTCCTGCTTGTCACTGCATTGGTCGTAATTGTGGTCTCGAAGTGGCCCTACGAGGACATGCCATCTCAGGGACGAGGCCCGAAAGAATAATTGGTGAGGCTTAGGCTCGGGAATAAAGTGGAAAATGCCATCTGGGTGGAAGATATTCCTATCAGTCCAACCATCCTTCTTACTTCTTCTCTCGGCCAGAGACGGTAACAGCCTGCTTGTGTGGCACATGATCAGATCTCCAGATATGATACGTTACTGAACAAACCGAAGAGCAAGAGTCAGGCTTCCATACATGTCGTGCAATTGGGCCTGACGCAAATCAGGATATGCATCTAGGCAAGTCACGCTTACCTACTCCAATGACTCCATCAAACCGACCCGGGTACTTTGGCATATATGTGCCATAAGTATCACTTCCGCGCTTAGGCCACGTTACATCGGCTTCCAACAAAGGCATAGACATCAAGACGACGATTCAACGGCACCAACATGAGAGATGAAAAGACAAACACCGAGCGACAGCTCAGTCGCAGAGAACCTGAACGAGCTCCAGCATACGATGGCAGGCAAGCTGAGCAGCATGTCCTGATTCCGCATTCTAGGCACGAAAGAAGCCGACACGGAGACGACAAATACGCCCAACTTTCCAGCAGTCTTGTCAAACATGAAAGAGGCTCGTATATTGACGACGGGTACCATCAACTTACACACCGATCAGCCCGTAGCGTGAGGGATGTTGAAAGTCCGAGAGATTATCGTGGAGGGTACACAAATTCTCCACGACATGAGGTCTCCCTAGAAGAGATCAAAGACTCCCTCGCTGCACTTTACAGCAGCGTGAAAAAGAGCTCAAACTTTCTATCTAGCTTCAAAGAAGACTTCGAACAAGACATCGTTCGCGTCAAGACCTACGCTGAGGCCGATGATCTCGCATATCTTTGGGTTGACAAGGTCAATTTCAGCAACGAGCTCGGATCACCTGCTCAGCGCCAGATCGCTCAAGGCAAAGCTCGCAACCCTCAACTGCCGCGCTTCAGAGACATATCATCCCAGCTGAGAGCCAGTCTGGAAGTTGCGACTATCAACTCATGTTCCAGTCGTTCTGAGCAAGAAATCGCCGTAGGCAAGAAATTGTTGAATGCGAAGAAGGAGGTTCATGACCTATTAAGTAGTGCACCTCACTCGGTGCAAAGTGTCGACCCTCTCTTGACCGAGCTAGAGATGCTTGCGGTCCTCCTGGAAAGGAACGGCGCTGGAAAAGCATTGTCCAATGGCACCGCTGCCGGTACTTGGCGCGGTCACAAGCAAAGACAGCCATCCGCTGATTCCGGGTATGGAGGTAGCGTTGGAGGCCAGACGAGTCACCCTCCGCAATCCGATCACGGAGATGAACAAGGCCAGAACGAGAGTGGTCCTGAAGATCAGAGCGGAAATGAACAAGAGCAAGCTCCAGCCTCAGGAGGTGGTGATGGTACGGAGGTGGAGGTTTAGGGTTCTGGATGTCAAGAGTGGCGTGGTTTTGCTGTATCTTCGTCTTCGACGTCCATATGTGGCGGATTCTGGGCTATCGCATGAAGGGTTTTGTCTTACTGTTTGCTTAGGAGATATTGACTTGCGTTCAAGTTCCCATGCCAGGCCAGTCTAGTACGGTGTTAGAGTATTTCAAAGTCATGCGTCTTACGAGAACATACTAAATGTGGTCATTTCCTGATTGACTTTTGAGACTTCTGCGTCGTTGCCCACGGCTATTATGCGGCCAGCCTAGCAGATTTCTAGGTTAGCACTTTTTCTTGATATCATGAGATCGAGGATTAAGACGTGTCTTGATGGGAGATGTGGGAAAAGAGCCGTGCTTGCGCTGCATGAACGTATCTTGAATTCTTTGCAAAAGGCACCACATAATAAAGTCTTACATCTGCAGAATTCGAGAAACCGTAGCGACCGAAGATCGGACTGTACTTGTTTCCCTTGTCTACTCGCCTGTCTTTCATCAATTTCTTGAGCACTTTGCCTGCTTCACCTGTCCCTGCCTTGCCGGTGGAGTAGTCGACATTGATGCTTACGCAGCGAGCACAGTTCTGTGTCAACACAATCTCTATGGCGTTGGTAGTGTTCTCCCTCCTACTCTTACTCGTGATTGATATACCAGCCCAGTAGTCCTCATCATAAGCTTTCTTGGAACCAGAAAGTACAATATTGGGTCGGAATTTGGTCATATCCATCTTCGTCCCGTCTTCCAGCCTCGAGGAGACATCCTGCAACGATTCCTCAGTGACAACGAGATATGCGGCCAGGTCGGCAAAGGTAATACCACTCGTTTGGTTTTTACCACCCGCCATGCTGGGTAAGCTCGAGGTGATGCTTGACATCCATGATTTGCTCGCAGCGGACGTATCTTCGACGGCATTAGGCGATAAATTGCCGAGGACCTGGCACAGGTTGGGTCAGTGTTATATCGCTATAAGCAGTGAGTGGAAAGAAGGGCGTGGCCCGAGAGGAGCGTTGATGTAAGAAGCCATAGGTCGAATCCAAACATATAGTGCACTAGAAAGGCAGATAAAGATCGATGGTTTGAGCAAAAGGTGCCTTACGGGGCGTCGATTGGGCCCCAAATATGCCAGTATTACTTCGTAGCCCAAGCATTCCGAGAACCATGCATTGACTCGAGGTTCCATCTTGAAAGCTTTGGCAGGACTTTGGTGCAATACGACGTTTAGCACCTCCAAGCCCACCACTTCGGGCTCCAGTTGTATTTCCAAGCTCTTCCTTTGTCCTTGGGGAGGGCTGTAGGTCACAGTGAATGTCCCAGCCTTCTCATCCATGCTTTGCAGGAACAAGGCCAGCTCATGATAGTAGGTGACAGTCATATTTTCGAGGTTACCATTGAGATGGCTTTTCGAGCGGGGCACAGCTTTGGCAACGTCTCTGTGGACCTTGAGAAGCATGAAGCGGCGATCGTGAGGGAAGCCATTAGGCGTGAGGGCAGCAGTCGTGAGAGGAACGCTGCGGAGCGATTTGATGGGATAGGTGTAGAGCTGACGAAGTGGGCTTGATTAGCAGTCTCATGCAGTGCAGTGGATAAGTAACTCAGGAGCGTACTTGAGTGACCTTCATGACTGTATTGAAGAGGTGGAGGCTTGCTCGGTCAAATCGATATAAATTGTTGTAGTTGAGATATATGTTGGTATACATTGAGGGGCAGAAGCCTCAAAGACAACAATGGTGCGGGGTTGATGCCACACATCTGGCGGAATTTGGAAGCAGCGATGAGCGAAGATGGTCGCCATTTCTACTACAATTCCGCCATACAGTGACACGTTCTGCTCGAGCCATGAGGAAAATGACTCAATCCTCCGCTCTATTTGTTACGAACTTGTCAAAATCTAAACCCATGTTCTACAGACATTGAACGATCTCAAGCTCAATTTAGACAAGGAGAATGGCAATCACTATGCATCCGAGCATATCCTCCCACACAACCGATAGCAAGAGCGACTGGTGCACTAGAATAGATGCCGACCGAAGAGATAGCAAGCAAAACCGTTCCTGCTCTGGTTGAGCGATGATTTTGCAACTCAAGATTGACCAGACCGCGAATGGTGCATCCATTGTAATATCACTTTTGTGTAAAAACCACACGAAGAAGCACTTGGTGAGTACCGATGCAGCACGTCTTTCCTGTGCGCAGTCTTCCCTACCCTTCCTGATATCTCGCCTCTTGGATGAAGAAAAGGCTCAACTCTTCCGGAATTGGCTTCTGTCGTCGCCACTGGAGAATGAGGTGTCGTCAATACACCCTATAACAAGGGCGATATGGTGCCAAAGACCGTCCGCTGACCTCGACTCAGACTTTTGGATAGGGAAGCGGGCACTACAGCTCGCACTTGACGCTATTGATACATAGTACCCTATGAAGTATGCACCATGCCACTTCGATTCTTCCCCCGCTCTTATTCTTTGCAGGCTATAGAGCGCAAGTTTCATGTCTCTATAGACCCTTCTATTGGCTTCACAAAGTCAGGATTGACAGAGGGCACGAAATTCGGAACATCAAGATGCTGAGAAATTTTGCTGTCTCAATGAAGGTGGCCATGGAAGGTCTTGTAATGTTAAATATTTTTGAGTGCCTTCAAATCATTATTCGTACATTGCCATAGAGCCCTTAGATTTCAGAAATATACAAATCTTTGAAAAACCGAGTGCTTCTTTACGGATGCAGTGCTCTGCTATTGGCGCAAGCCCTTACTGGCTGTTGCCGCCCAGCCCTTGCATTCCTTTGCCTCCATTCACCATTTAAGTGTAGTGAGGCCAGTGCTGTAGTGGCGAAGTAAGGGGACAGACCATATGCCAAAGGACATGATGCCTCCAATTAGCGGGGCCTCTGGATTTATGGTGCGTCAAACGCTACGAGCTGGCCTTTTCATCCTCTGTCGATGCTCGGCACCACTCCAAGTCATCTTAAAGTGCGCCATATCATGTTGAAAGGCTCAAAGCGCCGTCTTGCCTCTCCTGGTCATCTTCGATGCGGTCGATCTTTCAATGATTGTTCACGACGGACAGTCGAATTCGTATTTTTGGTACTCGTGCTTGTCATAGACCTGCTCATCCGGTTGCCCGACACCTTTTGAAGACTGCAGTGCATATATCCGTCTTATCCTTGACATTTGTTCCATCAGCCACTCCTTTTGCCCATCTCTGAGACCAATCCCGTTCAATGATGTCCTCATGGGCTCGAGTAGATGCCACCCACCAAGCGCCGAAGCTGCTCTGCGATGCTCTTCTGAAGCTTTCTGGTTGCCGGTGTAAGGATACTCGATCCCGTCCCGATCACCGGGTCCGCCAAGTGTCTTTGTGCCGAGAGCGAATGGAACGCTAGCACAGATGTCGTCGGCCATTTCTTGCGTGATCATTCGAGCGTAGACGGCGCGCCAGTACCATTGATGCTCGTAAGGCATGTCGAGCCATGCAATGCAGTCGAGGATGATCGTTTGGATCTTGATGCGGGCGGAGCGATACTGATTCCAGATACTTTGAACCCATAAGTCGATGTAGACATCCTTCCTGTCATCGTAGACCAAAGCTAATTTAGGCACTTCACCAATTGGATAGTCGAAACCTTCAGCTGGGGTCGGCTTCCATTCCTCGGGAAGAGATTCGGCCCATGCGGCGACGAGCAGGTCGACGGAGATGGCATATTCAAGAAGGTCATTGACTTCTCGTTCCGAGTTTTCATTGCGAGGAAGTAACAGGGCTGACTTGGCACAGGAGCGGAGATCCGCAATATTGATAGTGGCCGAGGTGAGACGGGCTGCAGCATTCTGATCTAGACTTTTGAAGATATTACTTAGAGCATCCGGGCATCTCTTGAAAGAGATGCTCTCTTCGATGGCATGCTCGACCTTTTAATGTCAGCCTTCTCGGCCAAGCGAAGGCGGTTCTAGGCAAAGATACGTACCAGTTGAGAGCGGACAGAGAAAAGTAGACCAACACCAACATTCGTCTTGACATTGTCTTGGCCTCTGTGCATGACAAGAGCGGCAGCTCCAGAGTTGTGTGCTTGGACCATGCTTGACTTGGATGAGTCTGGGCCAGCTGTGATTTTCTATTTTTTCCATATCAGTATCGGTTTTAGAAAAGGTCTACTTTATGCTGACGTCGATACTAGTATAGCGGGGCATGGCGTGAAAAGTAGAGAGATAAGGAACTTCACAATCTGACAACGGCTTGAAAGCCAGGACATGACGGTGCATAGGACAGATGATGTCGCTTTCAGAGTAAAAGAGGTTGGAACAACACACCTCGAACAAGCCAAGGAGCAAGACGGCCATTAGGGTCTCATCCTTCCTACATTCTACAGGATGTCGGATAGCCGCACTAGTCTTTCGCAACGCTCGGCCAAATATTGTTCGACCAAGCTGTTGGTCACTCTGCCTCGTTGTCGAGCTCCCGGAAATGACGAGGGCCACTGAAGAAGTAGCTAAGGATAGCGGAGAATCGGCAGCAGCGTTCTTGTACAGTGGTAGCAGATGTTCGAGATGGCCCTGAACACTGTCTTTATTACGGGGCAAGAGGACAAAGTCAAGAAAGAAAGCACATATCGCTTGTTGCTCTGGGAAGTCATTGAACATTCTGGGAATGGCCTCATCCGACGCCGCTCTTTTCATGACGCCGTACGAAGACTGATTAGGGCCAGCCAGGGCCCATGTCGTAGTAAAAGGGCCGGTTTCCTCTGACGATGCCGATGTTGGTGGTGATGGAAGTCGGACTGCGTTCGACTTCTTACGTTGGGCCTTGCGACGGACTGCTTTCGTCTCATCGCGAAGAACCAAGTCAAAGCGGGCAACATAGCCAGGACATTGGCGCTTAGTGTTGATGCATTGGCTACACGCTGGTGTTTGTTCGTCACACTGGAAGACTATGTGTCAATCGAGGTCTGCCTCGCGGTTCATTGTGCCTCGTACCTTGATTTTCCTCTTCCTACAATTCTGGCAGCCAGCACTTGGCTTGCCTTGATAGACCATTGTGCGTACTGGGAGCTAATTGACGGGAGATGAGTTGAGGCGCTTGAAAATGTCCTAACGAGCATGCAAGCGCTCGACGTTACAAGCCGCTGCGAGAATTGTTGTGAGCGCGAAAGTGTTTTGTCTTTAAATTATAGGATCTGGCAAGGGATGACGAGGGTCTTATGGATTAATGTATCTAGGCTTGCGAGGAAGAAGAAGAGGAAGAAGAGGAAGAATATGAAGTGATCTTCTACTCAACCAGGTCCCACATGGTCTGCCCGCAACGCTTAAACCGCTAAGAGGACTAAGGTAGACAGAGTTGCGGAAGTGGCTGCGGCTTATCGTCAGACTAAACTTGATCAAGTCGTGCTTGCGAGTTCTCTAACCGCTCCAAGTAAAGTAGGTATGGATGATAGCGGCGCTACCCATAGCTTAGCGTTGATCCCTCGTTCTAATGTTCCCACGACTCTCTCGGGTCGAGGCGACCGTGGGTCTCAGATTGAAGCTTCTTTTGATAACGTGGAGACCATGAAAGAAGGTGAACAGGAGAAGCAGCGCTGCTGTGCCACTATACCACAGAACATGGAACTCGTAGTCTTGCACATGCTTCTGAGGCGTTGATGTTTGAGACGTGCTTCATGTACATAGGGACATCTGAAGCAAGCTTGAAGCAGCCTTCCAGAAAGGAGAAGCCATGCGCTCTTTCCATGTTCTTGCTCGTTCTCCTGCTGTTGCTTTGGGTTATTTCGTACATTTTGGACCATGCATGACTGTGTTGGGCTACATGCATAACCCTACCTCCCCACGTTGTCGCAATTTCCATTTCAGTGGTACAACAATTAAAAAGCAATCTTCAGGGGTAAAAAGGAAAGTCAATGATCCAATCACCATCGAGAGGATTACTAAGTAGCGTTCTACTGAGTGGAGATTTCTTCGTCTGACGTCCTGTACCTACTCCCTGCGGAAGGCGGCTCAGGTGTTTCGCCGTCGTAATCGCTAATAAAAGTACCGTATTATTTTAGTTGGACAGCGGAGCGAAAGTAGACAGCTCGGACCGAGACCGAGCTCGCAATTCTTTACAAGGCGCTCCTTCGAGTTAAAAACCGTTCCCCGTTCAACCGTTGGACTCCCCTCGCTTCCGCCTGACACTTGAACTACGCAGACTAATAATAATTTGTTAAGGCTTGGTGAACTGGTTTCCTCTCTCGCTATCAAAAATAATCAGCACTACACCCATACAGGTTACAACATCGTAGCGCCCCCGTTGAGCCCTTCTCTCGTCTCATCTTTCACCCACTCGCAATCTCTCTTTCCCCAACACCCATGCGTCGTTTTATCTCGGACTGTAATTGCACCGACGGGGCTATGCCTACGAGTACTCGTCTGATTGCAGGCTGACGAGTCCCCCCAGTAAGCGAGCTTTTCAGGCACTCATATCAATGAATACGAAGGGATAGGGAGAAGAAGAGGCTTAGGCTTAGGCTCAGCCGTGGTTTCGGGTCCGTTGATCGGGTCCGTGTTTTCAAACGTGTGCGACGTTGCACTATTTAATCTATATATCGTCAATGTCTCTCCCATCATCGTTTTGTCTCGAAATTCCATTGCCATTGGATTGAGGTTGAATACAATACGCTGCGCGAAAGCCTACTTCCCATAGCCCACCTCCTGCATCAAGGTGAATCCGAAACTTCAACGTTCCTGCCCTTTAGGCACAGCGAGGTTTATTTTGCAAAACATAATAACCTGAATCATACATCACAC
>JASZXT010000414.1:0-11186 GCA_035521555.1 Lecanoromycetidae sp. Uapishka_2
CTCCTCCACCATTCCCATCATTCGCACGAGGCCTCTTGTAGACAAAAGCACCCTTCCTCTTCCCATGCTTGTCTCGCCCGCCTGTATGTCCAAGATGAACTCGTCCTACAGGGGCCAGGTCTCTCCTAGGCCTTGCGTTCGGGTTTTGACTCCGCCGCGCACGCTCTCGGAGGTCATCACGGATATCGGGACCTACAGTAGCTTTGTAATATGCGGCGTTAGAAACTTTGTGTTTGCTTTCGCTAGAGCCCATTTTGTACAAGGCTGAGTGGTGAGAAGGCTGAGATGCTGAGAAGTAGAGGATGCTGAGAATGGTTTTTATGCAAAAGAGCAATGGGATTTTGACAAAGGAAAGGAGTCATAGAATATTCTACTGTTTCAAGGAATGGCTGAAAGAGAAAGAATCGCTAGAGAAAGGAAAGGAAAGACATAGTCAACAACGGTGGTACCACCGTACAAGCAGGCTGTAGATCAGATGGTGCTCTGGAGCTTTGTGTACACAGGCAAACCTTTACACCAATTCTCTGTACCACTTCAAGGACGTACTGCTACACGATCGAGAGGCTAAGAACATAAGTCTCACCCTTCTTTTTATCTTTCTTATCGTGATTTGGAGGAGCTGTAATATGTGGAAATTGTCACGTGTAAAGAAGTCAGCTACAGCGAATATGCTGAGCTCCTCCCGCTGGATTGAGGTCACGGCAGCGTCCTACCTCGTGTATTAGCGTTTGTGCTTTCCAATTTGTTCCCTATAGCCACCATCACAGTCACCGCGGGTTACCTTATCTGATTCATCATCCCTGACGGCGTGAAGAGGACCAGATACGTGGCTTCAAAGTCCAGTCACGTAGCCGATAAGTAGGTCAATATCAATTCTGGAATCGGATACTGTGGCATGTAGCCTTGCTCTAGGATCGAGTATCAACCGTGATCAGGGTTGTGATCTGCCAGATACACTTCAATCAACTACTTTCAGAGCTGATACCTCATACTTTGCAACTCCTGCAGAGCCAGGCTGCCACTCAATCCATAACCTTTGGGACTGGCATATGATTGATTGATCACTTTGGGAGCTAGAGAATGGTGTCTCACAGTCTGAATATTGCAAAGGTCCTTCTACGAGAGAAATGTTGCTGCTTCATCAACTGGGAACGAAATGGGGAAACGTACGATTCATCAATAAAGTGACGATAGGGACAAGAGGAGAAGCTAAGCCATGACAGCTGCAGCTCTTTCTTAAAACATTTGCTGTGTTTTCAGGCTCGAAGTACTCAGAGGCTTGTCTTGTCATTATCCTTACCTTTCAAACACTTATCGTCTTGAACACCCTATTAGATGTCAATTTTGATCACTAGGATGAGGCTAATGAGAGAAGGAGGACTCACCCAAAACCAGCTCCTCCCGTTCCCATCACCACGCCAGGTATTTGGGGATGCCAATGACATTCCTTTACCATCTCCATATAGTGGATGAAGATTAATTGCGGGGGAACATCTTTCGCATCCGCGGTATCCTTGCTCTCCTGATCGTCAAACTCTACCGACAAGTCCCAAAGCGTTAGTGTATTATCGCCTGCTGCGACTGCTACGACGCTATCGTCAGTAGGGTGCCACTCGACACTCGTGATCTGCTCCTTATGAAAATCGAAGGATGCCACAGGCTTTGGAGTCGGTGCCGCAGCTCCAGTAGTTGTTTTCCATTGCCGCAAGTCCCACACAGACCATTGGCCATCATCATCGCCAGTGGCAAGGAGAAACGAGTTCTGTCGCGACCACGACAAGACGTTCACATCTGTATCACTGACCTTGATGCTGAGCTGAGGCTTGCGTGACTTCGAGCGTACGTCCCATACTTTGATTGTGCCGTCACTACTGGCTGAGGCGAAGACAGTTGATTCTGTGGGTGACCATTGGATATCTTCGACGCTTCCTTGATGGCCGGTGAATGGTCTATTATCGCTCGTCCACTTGCCATCGTCACCACAGGTGGTCAAAAAGATATTGCCATCGTTGTCGCCCGTGAGAAGTCTGCCTTGTGGGCTAAGTGGTGACCAGTCCAGAGCATAGCCTTCTGTTCTATGCATACGTAACATGGAAATCGGCTTATTATGTTGCGGAGTTATGATGGTGCCTGGGGTATCAAAGGAAGAGAGGTGAGGGGTAACGTCGTGTATGAGAACGCTTGCATCCTCCATCATAGTAGCTGTAAAGGTCGCTGGAGGTTTTGAAGAATCGGTTGGTGGGACTTGATGAGCTCGTATCCGATTTGTAGTAGAGGACAAAGGTATGGACCTGGTCTCGAGAATGGGTTCAGCGTTCTCATCCTCGTCTTCATCATCGTCAGATTCTTCGTCCCTGTCTCGGTCCGTTCGACTCAGCCCACTAAGCTTCATGACAAGCAATTCATTTTCTCTTGCTTTCCTGCTTTCCGCCTGTGTCCCTGAGACTGCATACACAGTTGCTGGGTAAGCCTTGCGGTCATTTCCAAGTGAGTCCTTCACGATATCGAACGACAAGCATGGCCATCTTGTACCGAGACTGTGTAACATGTCATAAGCTGATGCATCTGGTGATAATGTCTGCCCTTTCTCTAATTTGTGACGTCCTGGTATGAATGTCTGCTGGTCCACGTCCATGGCGTCTGAGCACGGTCAGTACACGGAAGAAGGTTCAATGGCAGATGTTCGCACAGTGCTTTTGGCATTCCACATACCCCTTCGCTCCTCTGCTTCGCGGTCCTCATCTGGCTGTCCGTCTATGCCTGCCTCAAATACTTCATCTTCACTCTCGTACTCGTCCTCAAATTCATCCTCGAATTCCATGTCTCCGCCATTTTCTGCTTTCAAGGGTCGCTCTCCCGCCTTCAAGGGATCCGCCTCAGTCCCCATCTCTTCTGCTGGTCTCTTTGCCATTGTGTAGGTATAATCCGTAAAGAAGATTTGATCGCTAGCGAATCTTGAAAATATGCTCGTGCGTCGTGCGTGCCCTGCGCATTGAAAATCCTCGGGTAAACTTTTTTTGATATTGGAAACGGGCACTAAACCCTATTTGGTTGTTTTAACACTTGCCGGATCCCCCTCCTCCTCCAGGTCAATCATATCCTACTTACAGATTGCGTGTCGTTCCATTCCCTGATGTTGGTGGCTTTTGTGGGCAAAGAAGGGAATACTCTACTCATAAGAATAGGTCTACGTGGACTGTGACCTGTCAACGCGTGTGAGGTTGAATGTCTACGCGCTGAAGCACCGGATCTTGAACCTCACTTCCTTTCAATCCTTTCACTTTTTATAGACCGGAGACTACCAGGCTACCTCTTTCGTCTACTGCTAAGTAGATTGAAAGTTAGTGACAATCATCAAGCAGCACTCTGAGGAATAATTTTGGTACCGCATGAGCTCGGCCATGGATCCTCAGTACCAGCAAGACCCAATGGCTCCAAACTTCGCCAACAACACCTTCAAATCCGCTGACGATGAAGCCATGGGGGGCGTTGACGAGAACATGAGCACGACACCTACTGGTGGCTACAACAACGGCTATCATGAAGCCCCACGACGCCAATCAGCTCAGTCAGAAAACTACCCACCAGCCAACGGCTCATTTTCGCCTAGCCTTGAATCAGATCCGAACTCTCGCTCCAATTCCGGGTATCAGCATCAACCACAGGCGTACTCAAGACCAGGTTCAGGTATGTCAGGCAGCGGGCAATATGGGTATTCTCAGACCTATCAGGAGCAAAATCAGAGACCGTCACATCAGGATACTGCGAAGACTCAAAACAATGTCGTGATCAAGGTGGGGATGGTGGGAGATGCGCAGATTGGAAAGACCAGCCTGATGGTAAAATATGTGGAGGGAAGTTGGGATGAGGACTACATCCAGACATTAGGTGAGTATCAAATATCAGGGTACTTTGATTTGAATGAGAGACTAACGGGTCAGGTGTCAACTTCATGGAAAAGACCATCTCCATCCGCAACACGGAAATCACATTCTCCATCTGGGATCTCGGAGGCCAACGCGAATTCGTGAACATGCTTCCTCTAGTCTGCAATGACGCAGTAGCCATACTCTTCATGTTCGACCTCACTCGCAAGAGCACCCTCAACTCAATCAAAGAATGGTACCGCCAAGGCCGAGGTTTCAACAAGACAGCAATTCCTTTTCTTGTTGGCACCAAGTACGATCATTTCATCAACTTTCCGCGTGAAGAGCAAGAAGAGATCTCAACCCAAGTAAGAGACTTAATTCTTATCACAGTCGAGGACTGGTGCTGACTTCGACTGTAGGCACGTCGCTTTGCAAAGGCCATGCGAGCAAGCTTGATTTTTAGCAGCACGAGCCACAGCATCAACGTGCAAAAGGTAATGATCCTATTTCCCTCTGCTCAATTTTCCACAAAATTAACACCCTCCATAGATCTTCAAAATCGTGCTATCCAAAGCCTTCGATCTAAAGTGCACTCTACCAGAGATTGAAGGCACCGGCGAGCCTCTTCTGATCTATCAAAATGTAGCTTGATCAGTGCAGTTCGCTGGTGCAAGACAATGATCAACATGAGATATGGCTGACGGCTAGGATTTACGGACCGAATTGCATGCATCGTTCACAGGCAGCAAGGTGCTGGCGGAGCAAAATGGGGATATCAAATGTTTCATGCTTTGTGTGTGCTGGTCAGGATACCAATGAAACCTTGTAAAATAACGCTTGATACGCCGTTGAGGATAGACATAGCATGATGTCGACGCATAGAAATCATGAAGGAAAATGATACTTGTTTGTCTACTTGCTCTGCTAGTTCGTTGGACTGCTCACCCATGGCAGTACATATATCGCTGCTGGGACTTGCTTCGCTTCAAAGAGGAGACGATCGCCATCGTCCTGATTTGCCTCTCCCCACCCATCCCTAACATGCTATTCCCTAGCATCCCGAGCGAACATTCGATGCAAGTCTAATATGCAGTCCCTCATCAATCATGCCTTTACCAACGCCTTCAACATCACACCAAGCCTACCTGATCTGCTTCCCCAAAAGCCAAATGGAGATGCTTTGAGCGTAGGTATAGCGCGCTTCAAAGTTCTCAAGATCCTCTGCATTCTGCGACAACTAAATAGCCTCTCAGCAGTCGCAATTTCACTGCAAACGGGTTCCTGACTCCTCCATGGTAGCGCTAATTTCGCATTGGCAAGCCCAAGGTGCGATTTGAATAGAATCACGGCTTTGCATCATCGTTGTGGTAGGTCATTGACAGTGGCAGTGTATGGACATCCTGGTTTCTGGACAATGCGAGTCAGCGACGCGGGATGTGATGGTGGGGAAGAGGTCTTGGTTGTGTCGATCGCCTACATAATATTAGAGTGTGAGCAGACTCGCCTTGTCTGCCTTTTCTGTCATATTGTCCGATTAGATGTCTGTGAAAATACTGAATGCCTGTCATGTCCTATGTTCCATTGTCCTAATCTGCCAACCCCTTCTATCGCTTATAGGGGCGGCAGATTCTCTCGACATATAGGACATTGTAACCTATATCGCATCCACCCCTCCAAGCACTGACTATGAAATATATGCCTACAAGGCGTGACCATGTACAGCCTTCGACTGAAGATAGTAGTAGCCGTCACCGCAGCACTATTTTCGCCAATTGCACTGCTGGCCGCAGGCAGGACAGGCACCTCAATATTCTCGGTACAAATTGCACAATCCCACACTTTCTTCCCCTTCTCCTTGCTCTCCCCTGGCTTGGGTATAGTTGGTGACGACGGGTCAGCTGTAGCTTGCGTAAAGCCAATTGGCATTGTCGAACCAGATTCTTCATCGTCCTCGCGGAGAATTGGATGATAGTCGTACGCTGGTGGTGCGTAGCCGCTTGGAACGAAGAAACGCGGGCCAAGAATCTCTTGGCTGACGAGGGCCCAAATTTGTATCCATACCCAACCGATAAGGACGTAGGCAACATTGGTATCGTTAGTAACGAAGAGGATGTTATCGGGTATTGTGTAAAAGTAGACGAAAGGGGCGAGGCGGAGAATGCTTTCACCAATTACAAACTCCCAGCGTAAGGCCTTGCGGCAGTTCCGGAGGACATTGCGGTGGATTTGGGGAAGCCAGAAGGACAGGTAGATGAAAGCTAGAACGTTGCTGTAGATACTACGGAGGGTGGTAGGCCAGGTTGTGGCATGCAAGGATAGGAATAGGATACCAAGAAGGAGGAAATAGAACTTCGAGTAGAGAGCAGACATTTCACGTCTGGCGCTGCCAACAGTGGTTTGAGTTGTGGTCTGAGCAGCAGCATTGTCGTCAGCTTCTGCAGCGTCAAAATCCTGATCGGGTGTGATGATGATCGGCGTAGCTCCGGTATCTTCAGGTCGACGAGCTGTGACAGGTAGTGGTAGCGTGTCGGCACTAGCAGCCGTAATCACTGTGGCGGATGTGGTTGTTGGGGCTGATCGAGATGCAGTAAGCTCGGTGCTCACACGGTCTCTTTCTCTTTGCCTTTCGCGCTCCCTCTCTTGCCTTTCTGGTGCTTGGACCGACCAGATATCCATCAGAAATTTCATCCCAAAGAAGCTAACGCACAGAAACGAGAGGAAGGCTGTTGCGATTAAGGGCAGAAAGACCGCATCGACGAGCATACTAGTCACCATCGACCCCATGCATGCGAATCCATCACCCAAGGCCATGATCGCAATGGTGTAAAAGCTGATTCTACTTTTCGTAGATGGAGTTGAAGCATCTTTCATTTGCCTCATCAAGAGATAGATCTGAGCACAAATAATAGTAGCAAAAGCTAAGATACAGCGTCTGGCATCACGCATGTGCACTTCCTGTTTCTCACCGTTTATGTGTAAACCGTGCTGAGGTGCGAAATCCGGAGGGCCTTGTGACTCGAGAACGAAGCCACAGTCAGGGGAGAAGATCAGAGCAGACATCCTGATAGAGGGTGCTGCTGGCACAGAAGCACCCGTGGGGAATCTTAACTCCTGCTCCACTTCCTCAAGGTTGATAGACGGATTATCCATTGGATGTTGCTGGAGATAGACTACATATTCACAGTGCGGAATTGGAAACATAGCCTCCGAAGGATTACTCGGCGATGAGGTCCAAGGGTTCGATGCGCTTGTAAAGTCTGTCTCCTGCTTTTCAATCGTCTTTGCAAGGGATTCCCTTAAATGCTGTTGGGCAAGGATGTAGGCGCGTCGTGACAGAGCAAAGTGGGGCAAGGCAAAAATACCAGCGAACTTTTCGGAGGTTGTCGAAAGCAACACACCCCCCTGCTGGGGATAATGCACACCAAAAAGCGTTGCTTCCCAGCCATCACCAGTGGAAACCTCGTCCTTGATGGTGATCTGAGCCTTTATCGCTGAAACTTCAGAATGTGGATTTTCTTCAGCAATGCCGTCTTCAATCTGGACCCGAAGCTCTCCACTAAGTCCTGTGATATTACGATTGTACGTTTTCGAGGTATAGTAAACTCGAGGCGCCAATGCGCTGAGGTTAAGTGACGGAGGTCTCATTTCCTCCTCTATCTTGGAGCGAATCCATTGGCCGTGGAGCGTGCTCGTCAGGTTTCGATACAGAGGACTTGGTTCGCTGAAGGATACCGTCGAAGACAGCACATCTTCCGCAGTATTCTGCCTGGAGAAATCTCCAGATACATTGTGAACTACTGAGCCATTGCTGAATCTGCTAAGTGATCCAAAGCCATCAAGAACCGTTTGTAGCTGTTCTTTCGCCCTCTGCTGGACTTTTGGCAGGTACTCCCACGCATAGCCATCGCTCTGCCGGAGCCCGGTCACGTTCACCCATCGATTCTGCGAAGGCTCTAGTGCGCCGTAATTCGAAGTATTCAGCACGTCTAAGGCGCGTTTTTCATCTAGTATTGAATGGTCTAGCTCACGCTGCTGGGAGAGCGAAGGCGTCTGCGAGTCCGGGGAGAAGAAGAGGAATAGCAACAGGAAGATAACGAGGGCGAGTCGGGATGAGTCCATCGAAGACGCCAACGCTCCATCGTTAGCTTATGTGGACTTTGAGGACGTCTACCAAGGTGCGCCACACTTCTATGCCCAGTAAGCAGCGAGGCAGCTTGAAGTCATGCCGCTGAATGAGTGATTAAGCCGAGGTTTTGCCGTGGCAGGCTTGGCAATGGAAGACCTCAGTTGAAGGGCTGCCGCTTTTATCACCTTCCCACTCACCCACCCAACGTTTGTACAGCCATACTCGTAAGCACAAACGTGTGCGCACGCCCCTGCACTCTTCAACACAGCCCGGTCTCGGTGGCCTCGAAGATAATTACCGTAATAGGTGTAAAAGGAAACGGTACGCCGCTCAAGATTGTTATCACCTTCTCCACCATATTCATTCTAGACTTTCCCCTCAACTTCATCCAATACGAGTAGGAAAACAGTTCCGGCGGAGAGGTTTCCTACCGAGAGCCGATTCTAAGGATTACGACCAGGGAGCTCACCAGGCGGAGGATAGCATCAAGGATAATACAAAGTATGTTTCCAAGACCCTAAAGGATCAGAATTGGGCATCAGGACGCTATGGTAAATGAGTAATTAGTTTGCAAACATCGGTTGCATGTATCGCCTCGCATATCGTTCTGAAGATTGATGCGAGGTTCCCCGTCGCTCTTGCGACCCTTCTCATAGACTACAGTTTCTGTCGAACGTACGGAGTACACAAGGTCATGTTCTGACTTAAGCCTGCCAATAACTGGAAACTACTCTATTGTTCTATGCACTTGCCTTTCCAATCCAGTCATATGTATTTTTCTAATCCAGAATTCTTCTCCCAACTCATTGTGTATCAGCACCAGCCAACATTTGCCGCAAATCGGCATCCTCACTAAGTAGTCCGTGGAAATCATTTGCAACAAGTAGTTCAGCGGCTATTTTCCCATCTTGATTACGAGCACTGACATCGGCACCTTCTTTGATAAGCAGCTTTGCGACCGCCAACCTTTGTGAGTTCAGTTTCCTGGATCCGCAAGCTGCAAGAAGAGGCGTTTCGCCCACAACGCAGTCTTTCGTAATTACGTTGACGTCGAAACCATGCTCGATAAGAAGTTTCACTGTATCTACACGTCCTCCAGCGGCGGCCCAATTCAAGGCATCGCGACTGCCATTGAGTTGTGTGCTATTAGCATGAGAAAGTAGTAATTTGACTACCTCTGTACTACTGGCGCCAGCTGCATTTGTTATGGCGGAGGTCTTGCCCGGGGAAATGATTTTGGCACCACGGCTGAGGAGAAATTCGACTATGTCGTAATCGCTTACTGCAGAGACCAGAGCATGATCAAAGCGGGAGCCTCGTTCAATCAGAATTTTCACCAAATCAATGCTGTGTAGTGCGCATGCTTGGTCAATCTATCACATAGCTGGTCATTAGCATTCGATCAACACCTGGGACAAAAACTTACGAGGGTACTTTCCCAACTATCAGCTTCGGCGTTTACGTTCAAGCCGCGATCCAGAAGGAGCTCGATAGTCTCGATCTGCTGCGACGTAACAGTGTTCTTGTGTTTTAAGACGTTATGCAGAGCTGTATACTGATAATCTCCGGTTGGCAGATTGATATCAGCTCCTGCATCCAGCAGAGCTTTGATGACTTCTGGATGGGCCGAGTAGGCGGCCTCGTGGAGCGGAGTCTCGCCCTCAGAGTTACGCAAATCCACCTTAGCACCATGATTCATAAGGAATCGAATTGCAGGGACACTGCCACTTTGCGCGGCGAAGTGGAGTGCTGAACGCCCTTGCAAGCGATCAGCTTCCAAGGCATTGACATCTAGTGACGGAAGTAGAGCTTGTTCTAGACGTTCAACGTTGCCTTCACTAGCCGCATTGAAGAGTTCCTCGTATTCAACGCTATCATCAGGGGCACGGAAAATGATCTCAGGCATCTTGTGAAAGCGTTGGACAGAGCGTTTATGGCGAGTATCTGGCTGGAGACATCAGGTACAACATCGAGTGGCTAGCTTCCCGGACGATCGGTTTCAACTGCTGGAAAAGAGAAGTGAGTATAGAAGGGTTCACCGCCTAGTCGGACAAACTGCCTAGTCGGACAGCCCTAGGTTTAGCCCTAAGCCAGCCATAGGGCTACTAGCGTACATCAATTAATTTTATCGCATATTCCGACTTTTTCAAAAGCAGCACTTTATAAATATACTACCTTAGCGTCCTTATAGCGCTACCGACTAGCGATACGACTCCTAACCTTACCGCCGATACAGACCTTCTAGAACTACCGCAGGAAGAACGTATAGAGCTAGTATATAAGCGATAGAAGGAGGTAGGTAGGTAGCTTTCTTAGCGTAAGGCTACTTCCTTATACGGTATTCCTAAAAGTACCCTATATAATCGAATCTATAGTAAAATACCTGAGTTAGAACGGCGTTAAAATATATAAAGGCTATTTCTAGAAGAAGAGACGGCCCTAGTAAATTAGATCCTACGGCTCTAGGCCTAGGGCTAGCCTCTAAGAGTAGAATAAATACGTCGTATAGTAGAGGAAATATTAAAGGCAAAGGGTAATACTAAGCCTATTAGAATTAATTAGCCTTAGAAGTTTCTATAGCGTTATCGGGAAATAAAAATAATCTATATTCTACCCTTAGATAAAGAACGTATATTAGCTTAGGATCTAGTAATTCTTACGGGCTAGTTTAATTTATTTTAGCGTATCCGTATAGAGTATAACGTTTAGGATTAGGATATCTAGAATATAGACGAGAAAGGTATTATATAGGGAGTTATTAGAAAAAACCGTATTATAGTTTCTACCGACTAGAGGAAAAAGTATATAATATAGCCTGGAAATCGAGAATAGGTCTCTTTAATTAAGTATATCTTAATAGACGGTATATACTTGCGTTCCTAGGTTATATTTAAAGCGGTTTTATAGTAGAAGGCCTAGTTTAAGGCTTTTCTAGAGGCGTATATCTCGACTAGCGATAAAGGATAAACTAAAAATAAGATATACCTATAATAGATTAAGCGATATTTTAATAAAGAGACGTCTACTATTTAGAAAGGTATATACCGAATCCTTTATATTAACGGCTATACTTCGTATATTTTAACTACTGCCCTAGAGTACTATATTAGTAAAAAAATTATCGTTCTATACCTCCCTCCTTATATAACGTATCTTCTTTAACCTCTAGATATCGGTATATTTACGCCGCT
>JASZXT010000414.1:11201-23607 GCA_035521555.1 Lecanoromycetidae sp. Uapishka_2
GAGCCAGTTATTTAATTAATAAAGTCGATTTTTTAGAGCTATATCGAGAAGTAAAAACCTCTATAATTACCGAATTAAATATTATAAAATCCTAGGTAAAAGCTGGCCTTAAACCCTTTAATCCGTAGGTAGTTCTAAAAGATTTTCCTTTAAATACGACCGAATAATATAAGGAATATAATATCGTTATCCGACCGACTATACCGCTAGAAGTAGTCGTTAACTACCTTAGAAAGGACGGTTAAACGTAGGTTCTTATTACCCTAGCGAATACCCTATAGATATAATTAATACTACGCTAAGTAACGGCTTTTAGAAGTATACTAGTACTTAAAAAAGTAAGTAAAGCTACCTCTATTATAATAGCTAAGCGTACGATTTATTCTACTACTAATAATAAGTTTTTAGAGTTAAATAAACGAAAAGAACGGAAAGCTAATCGTACTAAAGGGACTTAGGGCGCTATACGGTACCTAAACGAGGAATTTCTAGAGGAAAGAAGGGAAAATACCGTAGATCGATAGAGTAAAAAGGAAGCTAGGAAGGCTATAATTATATAGAATAAGGAGGTAAAAACCCTTAGAAAGATAGTAAAGGATATATTTTAAGCGCCCCGATAGCCCCCTCCTACTCTAAAGCGTCGACTACCTAGTACGCTAAAACGCCCTCCTATTCTACCTATCCGACTACCCTTACCCCCTCCGATCCGTCGATTAATAGCAAGGCTATATATAAGGGTAACTATACGGGAATTATAGTAGGGTCGCTAGCAGCAGCGACGGGAGTAAGAGTAGGAGGATACGAGCCAGGGCCTAGGCTAGGGCGGCGTATATATAGGAAGAGGATACTATACCAGGAAGCCTCGCAAGGCTAGTATATAGCTAGGATAGCTAGGATATTAGATAGCTACTAGAAGGCCTCAAAAACGTCGTTTTTTTATATAAAATAATAAAATCTGAAAAATATACGCTAGTAGCCCTATAGCTGGCTTAGGGCTAAACCTAGGGCTGTCCGACTAGGCAGTTTGTCCGACTAGGCGGTGAACCCTTCTAAGGGAGTTCTTTGATAACGATGCATCGATTGATTGACCCGGTGGGAACGGAGGTGAGCCGTTAATCTTGCCGCAATAGTCAATACAGAAGTTATATGATTACTGAACACCCGAACACTTGAAATGCGCCACAAATAATCATGTTGGATGTCTTACTCCTCAGACACAGCCAAGCTGTAATCCTGCCTCTTGTCTTACTCCTAGAACGACAATCGCTCTTCCACCACCCTTGGCCCCCAATTATAGGGTATGGAGAAAGATGCACTAGTGCTAGCACTCTGCTAGCACGATGCTGCTCTGCGATGAAACAATCAAAGGGCGTTAATTGTCTCTACGGACTCACGGAGAATGATGACGCTCTTATACGCCGAAGTAAGCCCTAAGCCTAAGGGCTGATAAGCTTCCCGGGAAGATAGATGTCGCGATGGCCTGGGGCAGTCAAAGATTCGTACTTCGAAGAAAATGGTTTTGGGGTTTTTAGTGGCGCTCTCCTGGGCAGGCTTCCCTAGAGGTAAATCGTCCAGGCAGCTCTTCCAAGGGGTCAGACTCATGCCAAGGCCCTAAGAGCTTCTAGCGCAAGGTACCTTATTACCTCTGTAGTTGTCGGGCCAAGACCCGCTTAGTCATCCATAGCTCTTCAGAATTCTACATAACCTATGTAAATTAGCTAGTCACCGAATACATCACCCTTTGTACCTCTATGTACCTCGCCCCTTGGTAGCCCCCTATGTATACTCTCGTCACCGTCCGCAATGGCTTCATCGTAGTCGCTCGTCTACTTCATGTCTGCGTATGATCTAGCTACTTTACGAGATACATGCAACAGAATTTTTCTTCTTACAATTTCGTATACTTCACCGAGATTGATGTTAGGACTGCCCCTCAATCATTCCAGATGCTAATCGATGTATCCCTCCCCCAAACCTCCCCAAAACATTTCTTAGCTCTGTCGAGCGTGGGACCTTTTCCGCAGGAGACGTGAGATACGACTCTTCTCGATTTTATAATCCCAAATCAACGGATTGAGGATGGATGTATGTTTCCCTCTCGATGTGTGACTTTGAGCACTTTCGCATTTGATGAATTCCAATTCGAAAAGAATGATCTCTGGAGGCTACAACACTAGAGCGTATTGGTCTATCACGGGATGGCATTAGCGTCATTTACGACATCGGCCGGACTGACGCCATCGGGCACAAATTCAATCCTCAATCCTCAATAATTCAACCTCCTTCATGGTCATGGTCAAGGAAAAGGCTCTGGTCATGGCTATGTTGCGAAATCATGCCTTGGAGAGAATGATTCTGCTCCCACAATCCGCCACTTGTTTACAGCGGACTATTATGCCAGAGATCACGATCAATTTGGCGGTAAGAGTCTCAGGTTCACGCTATACGAGTACACGCTTGAGTGGCCCGAGAGTGGCCCCTTAAGGATGACAGATAGCCTCGATTTAGGAGGTGCTTCTAAGTTTGCCGAACACACCACGTGCTACATATAGCAGCATGAGAGCTCCCGGACTCTACATGTCCACTACAGCTTATCTTTCGGTCTTTTCAGAATGTCTTTTGAATCGCTGCAAAGCTCGAAACGAAATTCGCATCTTCGTCCAGCCGTGCGGTCCGCTTTAGCATCTATGGTCTACACGGAGGGCGAGGGTTAGATTGGGGGCTGAAGTTCCAAGCGTCCTCTCCGGTAGGATCGGGTGCAACTCTCGAGTTTATTGCCAGGATACCGTATGCCTCGATGATATTGTTGCATCCATAGCCCTCTCCTGAACGTGCACCCCACTGGCAAGGTGCCGCGTTGATCTCGCTATTGGTGCCTATCCTCGACCCCCTTGGTAAAGCCCATATAGCAACCCTTGGCTGGGGTGGGTCTTTTGTAGGGTCACTCTGGCCCTATTAGTCGCCTCGGAGTCAGCATTGCCTTGTTGAAGATAATCCGAATCATACAACATGTCTAGAGGTCAGGTCCAAGAGACAACCTCTATTCAAGTCTCACGACTGAGGCTTTAGTACTGAAAAGGAAGGGAAAAGACACACATTATAATCCCAGAGAAGCTCAATGCAATTTATCTCCGAGCATCCGCCACCATGTGCGTGAGTACCTAAATAAGTTTCAGTGAGCATTCGTTTCATACAAGATCGTGAGTCATGGATCATGTTTCAAGTATGGCAGTTTTGGACCATTTCACTGAAGCCATGACAACGTCCTGGTGAAGATTCTCAGGGTTTTGGAGACCTACCAAGGCCCATAGTCAAAGCCTCGTCCATTATCTCCCTCACCGAACCTTTGGCGACATTCGCTAGCTGTACGACTGCAGCTGGCGCGCGGAGGGCAGAAGCAAAGAAAATCTTGTCTTGATAGGCGATGGCGGCCATGGCTCCGGGAAGAGCATCAGATTTCAAGTTCCGTCCTTGCCAAACAGTGACCATTTCATTATAGGCCAAAACACACAAGTTCAACAGCTGCGCGTCGGTCATCTTCGTCTTATCCGTTGGGATAGTACTGTCGGCGAACTTGATGATAGCAGAATAACTTTGAATAACCTTGTCGGTTGCTTGGCCTGTGGCATCCAGAAAATCCGCCCTGATTCCTATAGTCGGTGTTGCCAACGTCAGGTAATAAAATAGCTGGATGACGACGAGGATGCAGGCCTCGCGGCGCATCTTGAAGCGCATGTTTGATGCTCGCTAATTGGCACTGATGGCGCTCTCGGAAGATGATGTTCTTGGTAGGTGATGCACAATTGGAGGTCCCGTCAATTCGGGGGATGTGGTCTGGACAAGGCAAGAATTAGTAGTCTAATGCAACGACGGCGAAATGGGCATTACGGTCAGATTAGCAAGAGTCCAAGTCAGGTGAACAGGAGCGAGTAAGACCAGTGAGATACCGTCTAGAACATGGCCAAACCAAGATCTGGAAGGGGGAGAAAGCCAACAGTACGGCGCCAGGTCCTTCATCTTTACACAGCCCGTGTAGTGGAAAGCACGACAGCGAGAGAGACATATTTGCGGGACAGTCGCGAAACACTAACAAGAAATTGGCACAAGATTGCGGCCAGAGAGGCAAAGACGTCACTACTAAGTGTGTACAGCAGCTCTCCTTCATCTTTACACAGCCCGTATAGTGGAAAGCACGACAGCGAGAGAGACATGTTTGCGGGATGGTCGCGAAACACCAACAAGAAATTGGTACAAGATTGCGGCCAGAGAGGTAGAGACGTCACTGAGTGTCTATTGCAGCTTTCAGAAGGAGGGCACTCCCAACGAAAATTAATATCAGACGATGGCGGAAGTATGCATGGTAGCATAGCAGCATGTCGCAACTACTCAGTTGGACTAGGATTGATTGGATCCTCGGCGGTAGAGTTTTCGGAGTCTCCGATAACGTGGTTAAACGAAGTCGTGGGGGAGTGTGTGGGGCGGGGGAGAGGAGATCTATTCCACGTCTACACCTACCTACGGTCCAGCCTCGGGGAAAAAATACTGGGGGACTAGCCTTGAGGCCTTCTAGGGTAGTCCGGAAGGTAACAACCAGCCCGCAGGTAGGTGTAAATCGTTGGTAGCTGAGTCAGGAAAGCCCTCCATCATACTACCTCATGATGTTACTCTGGCCGGTTTTTCCTGAGTAATCTCGCCAAGCCTTGGAACTTCAACACCCGATGGATAAGGGATGCAATACATGCTTGCAGCTACAAGGCTTATAGGTAAACTTCTGCCTCCAAAGTTGTTCATACCAGTCTCTTCTTTTCTTTTCGTACCAGAGTCCAAGGACGAAAGCGCGGTGTTGAGTTGTTTTGTCCTAAAGACTGAGCGAGACTACTCATCAAAACACGGCCTGAGTACCTCCGTAGTGTTCTACGACTCTGACTTTCTTTATCGAACGAGAAACAAATCCTTACCACATTGAATCCAAACTTCGTGCTAGTAGCGTTGCTGCTGATTCGCATGGGGCGGCACGGCACAAACCTTCGTCCCCTAAGCCTCGGGCACGCCCGTCTCGCCACCAAAAATTGAGACATGTTTACCCAACTTTCTTTTCGAATTGGTCGTGTCTCACTTCGTACCTGACACCTTTTGTCGAAAACCTTCGAGAAAAATCGTTCAGCTGCGGGATGAAGATGCTTCGCCGCATGAGCCCACCCGTCACTATCAGCTTAGCCTGGCAACCAACCGCCCTAAAGTCTAGGATTGAAACATCTTCACTCAGTAAACCCTCTTCGCACTAGTTCTATGGTGCTCTGGATCGTGGAGAGATGGCGCCACTTCATCGAAGGCCAATTCTATTTTCGGCCCTTCTTGCAGCCATGGCAATCTTGCAGCCATGGGCAATCTTGCAGCCAGGGTCCTTCGTGTCATACTCCAACGAGGCTACGTCAAACTCCAACAACGCCGGGCTACACTTTGGACCCCACTCAGCATGTCATACGAGACCGTTTTCATACTGGCTTGATGGTGCTGCGGAAATGTCTGAAAATTCAGTCATGTTACATGATGTTTCACCCTATCTCAACTCTTAGTCTCTTACCAACCTGTGTCTGTTGCCTTGTCGCTGACAACGGTGAAATCGAAGAGGTCGACTGATTGCCTCATCAGAGTGATATTCCTCTTCTGTTCGACCGTATCTGCTTGGCTCTTCTTCTCTTTCACGTTGTTGTTCGGTATTCACAATCCCCGTAGTCAGTGTGTTCTTCTATTTGTATAAAGACATGGACATCATGTCGACATGCTTGTTATTTTCCCTTCTGGCTAGCATAGCCTTTTCCTTGCCCACTACTCCCAACAGCTTTCACAACCCCAAAAGACTTGTCCCACGACAGGCGATCTCTATCTCAGCTACGGATCCTTACGATCGAAGCTGGATTGAATCGTTGACAGGGTTGGGAGACTCTTTCTCTGTTGGATTGGGCGCAGGCCATGCTATCTCGGGCACTAGCTCGGTATGACAACTGACATTCAGCCCAAGCATGCTATGCTAACAGACCGCTTGTCAGATGAAGCTCAATCCCGACTGTTACCAATACAGTTATGGATTCCCTAATTTGGTTAACATGGATGATATGATGGCAGAGAATAATCAGCGAATGTTTAACTACCTGGGATGCTCTGGCGCATTGACTACCGATATTCAAGCTAAGCAAGTTCCCATGATGCAGAAATCTCAGGTCGTCGTCCTCTCTGCAGGCGGCAATGATGCGCATCTCGCAACGATCTTGAATTACTGCTTTTACCAATGGTCAACCTTGTGGTTCTGGACCTGTAATGGCGAGTTGACATCCGCGGTAAACGCAGTCAACTCTCCCAGCTACAGTACGGATATGACGAATATGCTGAAAGCTATCGAAGCTCAGCTCGTTGATGTGAACAGTCGAATCTACTGGGCGGGCTATCTGAGATTTTTTGATACAACTACCAATGAGTGCGATGCTGTGACTTGGTCGTTCAGCCGTAATATTGGCTTTAGGCAATACCTTGATCAGGCTAAAAGGTAGGTGACACTAGTCGAAGAGGTATGAGAATTAAATCTGATAAAGTCCAGGACTCGATCCAATGACTTGGTCGATTTGGTCAATTCGAAAATCCAAGCTGCATGCGCTACGGTAGATCGATGTGTATACGTTGATTCCGAGAGCCAGGTTGACACGCTGGGAGGGCGTTTCTGTGAGCCTGGCATTAATGAAAGGTACTACGGGGGCGTGAACTCACCTTTGGATGGGTGGAACCGGGAGCGGACCATTTTTTATGAGTGGTAAGTTAGGACATTGTCCTTTGATTTGTGGTGCTTATTTTGTGAGGCAGGTCCACAACGAAAGACAATGATGAACCCGGGGAGGCAGCAATCAACCAGCCAGAAAAGCGGGATGGGAACAAGACAGGGGAGTCCTTCATCTCGCTAGACAGACGAAACGACACCCCAGGAAGTCTAGACAACAGCACATTCGAGGGCGCTATTGGTAATTGGATCGAGGAGGGTATGAAAGATGGAACTCTCGATGTCACTGCTGCTAGCTTTGGTGACGTGAACGCGCAGGGTCTACCAGACTGGCAAGCTACCCTAATGAGCCAAGATCTGTGATGTCGAAGCTAATGAATCATCTAGGATGGGGCGTTGTTTTCATTTGACAAAGTTCGGCAATGCAATCGTTGCCAACAACATCATCCTGGCCATGGTCATCGAACAAGCTAAAATGATGAATATGCCGGCCATCCCAGTCACCTTGGATTGGGATTCCTGCCCAATCACAGGACAGATTGCCACCGCAGGATTTGCCCCCGTAACGGCAAATACTTCTGTATCATCAACATCGGCAACGGTTGTTTCTACAACTAGCAGCTCCACGTCGAATACTCCTGCAACCACGAATACTCCAGCTCTCTGCGTCGCAAAAAGTGGGCCCAGTGTCACAGGCGATGTATGCGTCTGCTCGTCTGGCACGATCATCCAAACGATCTCCAGCTACCTCAACCCAAGCACCAGCGTCTGTGGTTACACCACCTTCCCCTTCCCAACTACCACTGCGCCGTCTACGCCTACAACCACAAGTCTCGCCCAAACTACCACTGCGCCGTCTACGCCCACCACCACGAGCCTCGCCCAAATAACAAGCGCAAGTCCCTCCCCTTCACCCACAGCCGAGGTTCTGATAGTCTTTTACGAATACACATACGAGGAGGTGACTCTGTATCAATACCGCGCCTTCGACAATACGGTGGGGGATAGTATCAATTATTGTACTACCAACAGCCAGATCGCCTACGTGACCGTATCGAACGTGACTAGCGCGACAGTCTTGCCACTATATCAGCTACCAACATTTACAACGCACGGTATTAAAGACTGTAGTTATACTAGCGATAGCGATGCAGTACCGGGACAGCTAAATTGCCCAGGATTTAAGAAGCCAGTGGAATGTGGCGGAAACCTCTTGTTGTCATCGTCGGACAGTACAACCTGCGACGTGGGGGAAGGGGATGTGATTATTACGCCGCAGGTGACTTGTGAATGGGGGGCTGATCAGTGAGAAGAAGCGAGGGACATTTGGTCCTTTGGACGGGGACATCCCTTTGCGTAATTAGCTAGGGTCAAGATACCTTACCTTACTTATCAAGGCAAGAACTTTACATTATTACCGTACTGTAAACGCTCAGAGGGTATGCCGGATAGGTAAGGTAAGTGCAAGAAATCTAAGGAGACAAAAGAGTTTGAGGATTCTCGTGACCTAGGAGTTAGAACTAGCGAGCCTGGGTTGCCCTGGGCGCAAGCGGGAGCGGAGAAAAGAATAAGGATGAAATAGAGTTTATTGCTTCCCCTCACGTAAGCGAGGTAAGGCTGCACCAGATTCTCAAAAGGGTAATCGATGTTTGCTAGCCTTTCTTTAGCAGCCGTCATCTAGCCCGATAGAGGAGCACAGATGTAACGGGACATTTTGCGGGAAGTTTAGCGGTCAAGTCGGCGGCGGCTCAAGCTCCAATTCGCTCGAAAAGGTCAAGCGGAAGTAGGATGGCGGAGTACCTTTATACTAGCATGAACAGCAAAATTTCACACAATGTTGAAGCTTCCGTCATACCGGTATGGCGTGAGCCTCCTCCGTGACTTAATAATGTGCTCCTTTCATCTCTTGTCCTGCCGTTCTATAATCTGCTTGAATTGCGCTGGGCTTTGTGTGATCTTGTCCCTATTTGACTCATAATATCCTTGTTATTAGTCCTCTGGTCGTTCAGCAGCTCTCTTTTACGAGTATTCCCTCCATCCTCACGAACCCATCTCCAAACTCAAGCTTGATACCCTTGCCAGATCCTCTCACAGACATGCATTTCAACTCTCTCCTTGCCCTCTCCAGCGCCGTCGTCACTGTCGTAGCAGCTCCATACTCGCCATTTCCCCTACCCGATGGCTTCCCCCAGCCAAACGCTGGCGAAGTCGAGGAAATCGAAGAAGCAGCCCAAGGCAGCCTCCCCAACGGTCCCCTCCCCACAAGCGTCAAGAGCACCGGAGTCACCACTCTCCAACTCCTCGCCACGAACGAAATCTTCGAAGTCGCCTACTTCACCGAGCTAATTGCGAATATTACCAACAACGTTACAGGCTACGATGCTGTAGCTCTTGCACCTCTAGACTACAACTACGTCCTCAAATCGCTTACGGCTGTCGTGAATGTAAGGCCCAGAGCAAATACCTAGATCAAAGCTTGTTCTATTCACGCTGACTCTCATCCGCAGCAAGAACAACTCCACGCCGCAGGCGTGAACGGTATCCTTATGAGTGCTGGCCAGCCTGCCATCGGCCCCTGCGAATACAGCTTCCGTAAGGCCCCCAACCCCCTCCCAAACCACAGCTAATCACCCCCTAAACAGCCGTCACAAATTTCACCCAAGCCATCGCCCTCGCCCAAACCTTTACCGACGTCGTCCTAGGCACCCTCCCTCAAGCCCAAGCCGCCTTCGCCGCCGACGCCGGCGACGAGACCCCCCTCGTACCCCTCTTCGGCTCAGTCCTAGCCCAAGAAGGCGAACAAGTTGGCTGGTTCCGCTCTACAGCGCAAAAGACACCCAGCGCAGCACCCTTCCTAACCGGCGGCTCGGCCAGTTTCGCCTTCACAGCCATCCAAGCCTTTATTATCCCCGGCTCCTGCTCCACGCCCCTCTCTAGTATAAACCTAACGACATTCGGACCACTGAACGTCATCACGACAGGGATTGAGGCGAAGAATTCGACAATCGAGTTTGCGGTGCCGGGCACTGTGGCACCAGATACGAACGAGATTGTGTATTTGAGCGGACAGAATTTACCGGTTGCGGTACCTATTTCTCCGGTGACGAGTATTGCAGGGTTGAGTCATTTTACGGCCGAGTTCCCGTTTGAGGCGACGGCGAGGTTTGCGAATGGGTTGACTATTGCGGCGTTGGTGAAGGGAACAGGGTCCAGTTTTGCGAGTGCGGATGAGGTGGCGGAGGCAACGTTGTATGGGCCCGGATTGATCGAGGTTGCGTAGACGGGAGAGTTGGGTGGGGGGATGAGAGTGTTTGGTGTGAGGCTTGGCTCTGGTTAAGTAAGAGCTGTAATATCTAATGGGAGGTGTAGGTAGCACCCATGATCGATTTGATTATATCGTGAAATGTTCATTGAACTGCGCTCTTTGCTTCTGTTACTCGCCGGACTATGTAATCGGCAGGACCGACTCGGAGCCCCCTTGAGCTTGGCAGATCTTAGTCCTCTACTAAAGGTATGTCATATTCTGGATCTAACGGTGAACATGCCTACATAAATTTCTGCCCGCTGATCAATCGGCTCACCCAAGCCGAAATCGTCTCTTTTTACCCCCTGAGCTGCAAGAGACATTGAGCTGCAGGAGACATTCTTCTTATGCCTTCGACGCCGCCGATCTTTCGGTGAACAACATGCGGAAGTCTCAGTTCTCTATTATTTGAGCGCTATGGATGTTTTCTTGTTATATATATGCGATATGTATGGTTCGAGAACTTATTATCTATACTCTTTGCTAGATAGATATCTTTACACCTACCTATGTAGAATTCTTACTCCGAAATGTCTAGATTGGTGTGCCTATGATACGAGCGAGGAGGATACATACTGAATAATGTTGAGCCGATAGTTTTGGAGGCTCTCAGCTGAGGTGTGTAGGAAGGATTTGGAGATCGGGAATTATATACTGGTTGTGGGTGTATTTGTTTATGAGCTGTTATAGGGGTCTTATTGGGTAGACTCGTAGGTAGGGTAAGCAGATATTGGTGGGTTGTGACTGAGGTGGTTTTCCTGGAAGGTGTACTGTATTAGTGATACCAGATTATCTTATGAATATATTGAAGGTTGGAATTATATTTTTCGAAACCGTCTTTTCGATCTTAATTGTTTCCAGGCTTTCGCCCTGTGGTATATAGGGTCTACCTGGAACGGTCCTGTGCCTGACTTCAGTCAAGATTAATGACCTTGACCCGAGCTCAGCCTGATCTTCCCGAGTCCCCCGAATCGATGATAAAACTCGCTGCACATTTCCCAAGTCGAGGCAAGCGGGACCTTGGACGAATATATTACTGCCTATCCAGGAAATAGCTATTGTAACATACGTATCCTCCCACTGGTAAGTTTTGCGGGCTCGATGTTTTAGTGAAGCCAATTTGTGACTCCAAATTATGTCTCTAGCTTTGTCGAAAGGTAAGTTATTATATTTAGGTAATCTACCGAAATTACTTGTGTGTGAGTTGTTTATGCGGTGGGCGTGTCCTGGCCTATATGGAAGATTTGATTTGAGAAGCATCAGGTATTCTTAGATTAATGGATGTATTTAGTAGGTTATATGACTTTCCACATGCAGCCACATCGACTATAACAATAGTATACCATCATATCATGTTGTACGATTTATACCACGCCACGCCACTGACATCCAGCAATCGCCTTGTGGGATCACCCTGATACACGTTGGACACCGTACTAGGCCTCGATCTTTCTTGGATTCTGCAAGACCAAGCCAGCGTTTTACTATTAGTCAAGGTACGTTTCTTTCTCGCCTACTCCTGACCATGAGCCGATGCACATGTACCCGATACAAAAAAGAGCGTGACTCTCACATTATACCATGGAAATATAATAAATATTTATTAGGCTTCTGTTACAGCCAGATATGTTAGCTACTGTCGCAATGCCTAATTTAAGTAAAATACTTCGTACCTTGTACAAAATGCGCACTGGAACTGTCAGCGCCGTTTCATCGCAGTAACATCTGATAATTCAAATGGCGCCTCTTTCTGAAAATTCAGGGCGCGGTGGCTTCAACAGACCGGATTCGAAGCTAGCAGTCTCCAATATTGGCTTCACCATGCTGAATAATATTCTAGAAAGAATGTTGTATCCTTTTGAGCGAAGAAGCCAAGTGTCAGAGTGATGGCAGCTCATAGAGACAGATATCAAGGGCACAAAATATACCATTGGGATGAGATTGACGGTCATCCGGTGGCGCCTTGTCTCCAGAGAGCTATCCATGTCAGCTTTAATTGCGAAGCGCTATTTGAGTCATCCTTGTTGTCAGCCGACGCAGGTACATGACCTATCGCAAAATACAGCTGCAAGATGCGTCTTCTCTTTCGGTTCTATGATGAAGTTGAAATTTCAAAAGGCCTTTCTAGACGGGACCCATACCTCTCAATGATTAACAAGATCTTGTGGCACGAATGTCAACGAATTCTCTCAATTTTATGACTTGCTTGAGTCAGTGACATAAATGAAAGAACGGATTTTGTCAGTTATATTGAAGGGTAACTCAGTAAATTGACTAATAGTCGAAGCATACGTCATAGATACATAGACCTTATCAAGCGCGATAAGCAAGCT
>JASZXT010000415.1:0-23696 GCA_035521555.1 Lecanoromycetidae sp. Uapishka_2
GAGGGAGGGTTGTGGTTGCTATGGTGTATGAGAGACCCTGGTATACATAATCAGTATGCATATATAGGGATGGATTGTGCAGGCTTCACAAGGCAAGGGGAGAGGAGTGGAGCTGTGCTTGACGTACCGTCAATAGGCCTAATGAAACTGTGCCGACAAATTTGCAGAGGGTTACTGTTGAACTCGGCATCTTTGCTGCTGCTGCAGAAGCGCTTTGAATATGACGAAGTTGAGCTACGTGAATATGTGATAAAGTGTGGTGTAATTGTGAGCATGGAAATTGGGAGGTGGATAGCGATGTCGCTAGCGCCTATTTGGAGCGGCGGCAAGGAGGCGATGTGGCGGAGAGGGAAGCGACAACGACCCCGCCTGATGAACAGCTGCTGCTCGTCATCTATTTACTGTTTCACGAGTGCACGCGTAGAAGTACCGTAGCAACTTCAGGGGCCGACTCCGACACTCCTTCAAACGCAACACGCAACTGATTGGTGCTGTAGTAGGTACCTTAGCATTTGGTCGAGATAACCTCGGCAACGTTCTCAGACACGGGTTCACAGTTCAATCGCAAGAAGAAGACATATATCTCATGAAGGAATTGTTTATCCTCGAAATCTTATTGATCCCCACAGTCTCTTGAATGTAGTGTGCTTTTTCCGCCCTTGCATAGTATTTGATTTACCCTCATTACTTCATTAACATCTAAGTATCTGTTCAACATGACCTTGCCCAAGCATGAATATGTGAGCGACATATGGAAAGATGGCATTTTCGGTGACTTCGGCTTTTCCAGTTGATCTGTTATATTGCTTATGTTTCTACATAGAAAACAAAGTCGTCTTCTGTACAGGTGGTTCAGGATCAATATGCAGCGCCCAAGTCCGAGCGCTCGTCCACCTCGGCGCCAACGCCTGCATTGTAGGACGACAAGTCGAGAAGACGGAGAGGGTAGCTAAAGATATCGCTACAGCCAGACAAGGATCAAAGGTACTTGGAATTGGTGCTGTCGATGTCAGAAACATAGAGTCTCTGCAAAACGCAGTAGAGAAATGTGTCAAGGAACTTGGCAAGATCGATTTTGTCATGTGAGTCACCGAAGTAGAAACCTCCAACCTATATCGATTGACAAGAAACCTACAGTGCCGGAGCAGCAGGAAACTTCCTCGCCTCCATCAACCACCTCAGCACCAACGCCTTCAAATCAGTCATGGACATCGATGTCCTAGGCTCCTACAACACCCTAAAAGCCACACTCCCACACCTCGTGACATCAGCATCAGAGCACAAATCAGACGGCAAAACCCCCTGCCCAACCGGAACAGGCGGGCGCATCATTTTCATCTCAGCCACGATACACTACACGACCATGCCACTCCAGACTCATGTCAGCGTCGCAAAAGCTGGCGTTGATGCGTTGAGTCACAGCACTTCTATAGAGTTTGGGCCGAGGGGTATAACCAGCAATGTCATCTCGCCTGGACCCATTGCTGGTACCGAGGGCATGGAGAGATTGGCGAAGTCGGAGACCACGAAGAATGCGATGAAAAACGTACCATTAGGTAGATATGGTACCGTGAAAGAAATGGCTGATGCGACCGTCTACCTATTCTCTGATGCGGCCAATTTCGTCAATGGGCAGACTCTTGTTGGTGAGTCTGCAGCTAGGCACAAGACTACGCATAGTGATGATTACTGACATGCATTGATCATCTAGTCGATGGCGCTGCGTGGCGTACTCAAGGGTCAAGCCCCGGCTCTGGATTCAGCTATCCAGATTTCCTGCTTGCAGATGAGGTCGTGACGGGTGTGAAAGGGGGTAAGAAGTCAAAGCTTTGAAAATCTGCATATCGCATTGTGTATGTTGCACTTAATGTACCGAATATGCAGAATTCTTGATCCTAACGTGGAGCCTGCCCAAGCATGATTTTGCCCACCAAGAGATGCTTCAACCCCAATTTTACAAAGCTTACGGAATGAACTCACATGTACCTTTGCTGCTCTCAAGCCACCGAATTTCATCAATCGGAACACGCTATACTTGCCTCCTCCTGCCATCCTCGATCTGTTAATATAATTCTCTCGAACGTCTCCACGAAATGCGGCAAGAGATAGACATTGGCATATAATATAAATATAGATGACCCATGGGACTAAAGAATAAAAAGAATGTTTTAGAATCGTTGACTCTGCCAGCGCAAGCTAAATAATGCTTGCATCTCTCGGTACCAGGTCTGTCCCATCTGGTCCGCCTAAAAATGCTCAAATTGGTATCATAGCGCCTTCACGATGCGTTTCCTTATCCATTCCCTACCCTGTAACCGTTCCCATCCTACTCAAACCCTTTCCCACAGTGTTTGGACCCGAATGCACTCCCAAAGTTCGTACTCCTTTTGATCCTAAGCTTAGGTTCATGTTCGAGCTGGCCAAGGTCTCTCTCCTCAACTCCATCCCCAGCCTGGACCCTTTCCACGTCGGAAGCACCTGCTTCTGTGGGAGACTCCTGTGGTGCTGATCGAGCGGCTTGCAGCAGTCTGCCATCTAGCTCATTGAGGAAGCGGTCGTCGCTTCCTTCGTTGTTTGTCAATCCCAGTGGTCCACTCAATGAGGGATCCTCGTCTTCTGGGGGTTGGATTGGGGCGGGGAAATAGCTGTCGGACCGTTCAGAAGGCAATTTGACGGAAGTCGCACGGGGCTCGAAAGGAGGCCGTTCAAGCTCTGGCTGTTCGTCTGCTTGCTTGGGAGTTGAGCTATCTGAGGCACCATCATTGCTGAAATAGGTATGTCGTGCAAGCGGGGTATGCCCAGCGTCTTTCGTGTATGGGTTTTCTGATGGTCCGAGTTTGTCTAAAGGCATCAGCATTGTACCCGGAGATATGTTTGCTGGCGAGGGTGACTGTGGCGATGCTGACGGGGGCGTCATTATGTTTTTGATAACATCCGGGGGAAGGCCACTAGGTTTGAAGTTGATACCATCAAGATTCTTGTCGATGTGCACTCCATTGATGCTGGGCTTGTGTCTTAGAGAATGTTGAACGGAGGAGGCTCTGGAAGATCCGCGACGATGTGGACTGCTCGTGGCTTCTGCAATGCTAGGGAGTCGGGAATCATGTCTGGTGGACTGATTGGAAACATCGGAGAACGTGCGAGTCGGCTGCACGTCAGTCTTGGGCCCTCGCCAAATCTCATCCCCTGTCGTACTTGCACTAGTCTGTCTTGAGCCTTCTGCACTCGAATTTCCCCAAAAAGAAGTGCTCTCTTTCGACCCAGTTTGAGTAATTGGTGATAAGACCTGGCAAGAGGAGATGGCTTGGAGTCGACGCAGTGAGGCTTCTAAGTCTGCAATTTTCTCGTGTAGTTCCGCCCTCTCTGTGTTCCACAAAGCTCTTTCCTCATTATGAACATGCCGTTGATGTTCCATAAGTTCCTGGTGTTGTTTAACATAGCGAGGAGATGCAACCTGGGGTGAGTGCTGCCTTGAACTCAAAGCTGGTATCGGGCTTGCAGAAGCAACGGATTTTTGACGAGGCAGGCGACCTGTGACGGAGTCGCTTTCCGACTGTGTGAGCTCCCTGAGACGTTTTGGAGGTGGTGAAAAAGAAACAGTGGGAGAATTGTCCATGTTGTTGGGGCTTTTGAGGGGGAAGAGGCCGTTCGATGGAATTTAGATACTAGCAGACGTAAAATTCGATGGTAGCAAGACACAAGGTTGCTGAATGTTACCGCTGATTCATATTAGATGTTGGGTAGCTACCCGTTGTTGAATTATCATGGTGCCTGTGTATAAGTGACGGTCATGGTGGCTCAGAAAGAAGGAAGAGTGCGAGGGAACTACATTTTTGGTAGAGAAGGAGCGCCTCTCCGCCTGGAACGATTTACTTAATTATTTCGGCCAATCCCACGTCATCTGCGGAGAGATCCGAGAAAGTCCGCTAGCGCCCCGCTCTATTCAGGTACGCGAGGAAGGAAAACGTGACATGAGTAATCAACTAATCATGGACCACGTCTTCGATCTGCCACCAAGGAAATAGCCTTTACAGAACGCCATGTATTTCAGAGTTATTTTCAAGCTTCTTCTCGGAGTAACGCCAAGCAAGTAGCGAGACGAATAATAATTCGTTGGAGTAGTGAAACTTCGGAGATTTCTCCAAGGCTACCAATGGACGAATCAGTGATATTACCCTCCAACATGATTGTGAGCGCCATGGCCCATTCTAGGATACAAGGCCTCTCTGCCCCTAACATCAACTTCAAGCTGCCCACTATGTATTACTTCACTGATTTCGGCCCTTATGCATACGCAACACAACGCTGATTTTTACCAATGGCCTCCACACAAGTCCTTGCCACCAGTGACGCTTGCTCATATACTCATGCCCTCGCAAGGACCCGACCTTTCAAGGGTTGTCATAGGTAGTCCGTTTGCATGATTCTCACGCGGGTGTAAGGCTCTCCTTTCCCCCCCACAAAGAAATCTGGGCCGTGATGAAATTGATCCCGGGTAGGATGAAGATCGATCGATGTCCCGGAGGAAAGCTCGACCTCTCAGAGCTTTGACCCATCAGAACTTGGATCGCGAAGACGCCCAGCAGAGATGTCCATCTCAATACCGTCTATTGTAATTTATAGCTTGGCCCTTTGTAAAAGGAGTAACGGCAAGACAGCTGGGTGTAAATCGCTCATTTCAGCCTCCATATCGTTGTCACTGTAGCTGAGATCGCCAATCGGTTGGTACGCAGCCTCTCCGAATAGGAAAGCTGACTCCGTTGCAATAGCGAGTTAAAGTGTCTCCAAAAAGTAAAGTCTGGACAATTGGGCCTTGTCTGCGGGCACTATCCTTAAGTAATCGCCCCTTCCCGAGCTTGCACTGGGAAGGTTGTTTTGGGGTGGCGAAGCGGAATGACGGCTCAGCGGTACCCTTATCCTTCCTGCCCCTTCCGCCTGAGGCATAGTGTTATTGGTCGTAGCTCCTTTGGTATTCCTTCTCTCATACTAGGTGTCGGTTATTCGCACAGGATTGCCTGTATGCGCTGAGAGGAGATTCGTCTTCTCGCCGATTCTGAGTCGGGAGCAGTACTCAGAGGCTGCGCCCTTGGTCGCGGTGTAGTTCCTAGTTAAGGCGTCATCGATAGCCATAGTTTAGAGGCTTTTCATTGCCAAGTAGCCTCGTGAACTGCTCGAGTGAAGCCAACCTATCCCGAAGCCGCGATCAAATAAGGGCCTGTTACCATTCTGCATCGATTCAAGCGTAGAATTCCTCGCTGTACTTTGAAAGACGTGGATACCAATGAGGGCGGTCCCTATAGCTCTTTTGGGCTCTTACCTCTAAGCAGAACGTTGCCCGTCAAGGGTCGGTCCTTGGAACCCTTAAAGGTGGTTGCGTCTTTCCTCACCAGGTTGTTGACTACTTTGGCACCAACGTCGTATGTTATGATCTCGATGGAGTCTTCAGACTAATTGCCTTACTTGGGTATATAATCATAGGAAAAGATGTCTCGGAAGTAAGAGGAAGCCTTGCGAGGAAGTAGTCTTCTGTGTAAGCCGAAGGGTCTGACTCCAGGGCGAATGTGAATGAAACTTATAGTATCGTAGTCGGGAATAAGAGAAGACGTCAATAGATACCCTTTCTTCTTTCCTGGCTGTACTATGGTCAGGCCGAGACACTCTTCCTGCTTCTGTCCGGCTTAGTCAAGCACTCAACTGTTCACCACTTTGCCTTCTCTTCCTTTGCACAAGAAAAGATATAGTCGAGGTTCGGAAGGTTGGAAGATACCTTCGGTGTTGGAAGAAATCGAGGAAGGCTTACTTCCGTTCCGGCCAGCCTCAATCAACTCATCGAAAGTTCCGTAGAAGGAAGCCATCATGATAAGACACCTGATGCAATGTAGCTACTACACACGGCTTCGTCGGTTTGAGCTTGCCTCCATGACCAAAGCGAAGAAAAAGACCCCAACTAATGGTTCATCTGGCGTGGTGATGGGCTGATATTCTAGCTGATGCCGGAGGTGATGCCGAATGTACGAGACCAGTCAAAGACAGATATAATGCACGGGGGTGAGGCGAAGGACAAGGAACATTTGAGTATCTCACAGACGGAGGCTTTTGTGTTCCCACCTTGGCTGTCAAATAACATTCGTTGCTTGGAACACACTTCAAGCGCGTTCATTTTCCCTCCTCTTTATCTCTGTGTCCAGATCTTCAATTGTCATCGGACAGCCCCTTCCCTGCCATCTTTCCTTTTCTGTTGCTAACCAGCTCTCACAGCTTCCCATGCCAACTATCAGAAAGCCTAATTCTTCCCTATCGACGTCGAAGACCTCCCACCATTCTGTATTCGACAATTTTACCCCTGTCTCCCTTGCAGCAAGGTAGACCGCCGCAACCGCTAATGCGTTGGGCTGATGTGTCACGTAAAGTAGTTGTGGAGAAAACAATGCGGTGTTGAGATGTGCTAGCGTCCGCTCTGCCAGAGCTGTAGACTTGGTTGTAGACTTGGGAGGCAATGCACCCAAGGTTTGCAGGTATGTGAGAGCGAGATGGTGTGGAAGGGTTACTTGCGTGATGAAAGAGATCGAGCGAAGGATGATTGATTCGGTCTGAAGAAGTGTAGCTCTGGTGGAATGGTAGGAGCCTTCAGAAATGTAGTACGATTCAGGATCGACTTTGGCAGATGCCTGGGTGTGCCCACGGAGCGGCGAAATCTCGGCAAGTAAATATGCGTAGACGTTCAGTACTGAGCGGGTAGATTGCGGGAGGAAGGAGACTTTGGCAGTCAGGTAGAGGCATGCTGCTGAGACATCCTAGAGAAATACATGAGCGCACCCTCAAATCGTTCAAACATCGATTGATCCACACTTTCACCGCGTTGATCCGAAAGCTACCGCCCTCTGAGCCAAGATAGAATCTGTAGAAGATTACGATTGCCTGCGCTATGATTTCCTGAGGTAGTCGAAGCAGTATTCCCGCTGCTTGAGTGAGTTGAGCTCCAGCGAGACGCAGGGAGCTCTCGAATTCTGCAGGGACGCCATCAAGTTGGGAGCTCGAAGTCGAAAGTTGCTCAATGGTCGCCAAGGGATTTGAAAGACCAGCAAGTTGCTTGGGCTCAGGAGCCATGGATATGGCAGCTTTATGAACGTTGGGCTTACTCATTCAGGCTCCTAGAATAGACATCTCTGTGATCCCAGTCTGGCATCGTGACTATTATTCCGGACACGACCGCTAGAACTAGAACTATCATTGTTCAAGAGAGTACATGGATATCTTATGGATCTAACCAAATGGAAGCTCGGGTTTGTGATGTCAGCTTTAAATTTGACTTAGGTCCAGAATTCTACTCTCAGTCAGTAGAGGACGTTCGTTGCCGTCAAAGATGTCGTGGCACACGAACAACTTTTTTGACCGACCCTCGTTCATGCTCTATTTACGAAATGCGTTGAGTCTATTATTACCGGCTACACTGCGTCCGCAGCTAGAAAGCGAAAACAATTAAATGTCGCTGAGAGACTAGTAAAGCTGATCTCAAGCTCGATGTTTCAAGTTTGCTAGTATTGGGGTGCTTGTACCTAGTATTCAGAAAGAAGACATATATGCAAGAGCGCGAAACTATCAAAAAGTCCGAACGACTCGACAGACCTGGATCAATACAGGCCTCGCCAGAGAGATCAGATCCTCCATGGACCTCTGTACCGCTGGGGATCTCATGCCGCGGGGGAGTAAATTCCCCAGAGAACCTTGATGCTGCTGGGGGTTTTCTACGCACAGATTCCAGGATGATATCTCGGCACTTACTTGAAGTGCTCAACGCTATCCGACGTCTCGATCTCTTTTCTATCAGAGTCGAGATGGCAATGGAGGACTCTGTGTCATGCTTTTCTTCTACAAAGGAAGTAGCCAACGATCATTGACCTTTAAGCAAACCATTTCATGCCTGAAGCCCTTCGAACCACCTATCGATACTGACTTTTTGTACTGACAAATTCATGCTTGCTGTTGTCTTTGGAGATATCGAAATCTCGCCATCAACATTACCTAGTGATGCTGCGTTTGAACTGAGTCGCCCACTACGACCATCTGTGGCGTTATCTTTGGGTGAGCTTGACACCTCACTGACGGTCTCCTCACGTAACCATTCGTCCTTATATATCAGCTCGTCAGCTGGTATCCCTTCGCCATTTGCCACCACCCATTGGAAAATATCCCAGGAGGCTGTGCGGGACGCATTCTGATCAAGCGAAAGTTCTACAACTGGAAGTACTATGCTCGCTGGCGTCGCAATCTCTGCAGTCAGTCTTGGAGACGCAGGTTGAGCCGGCATCGTCTTCACTTCTTGATCAACCAAGGTCGAGCCATCTTCTAGGTGCCAGACCCAGTGTTGGTAGGTCAGAGGGTGTCTGGGACAAGAATGATGAACTCTGACTCGAAGCACGCAATTTTCCGCCCTAGTCTTCCCAACAGGCTCCCATGGTGAAAATGGGTAAGTTTCATAATGAAGATCGTCCTCAACGACAGTGGGGAGGAAAAGAAGGCGCCAGGCATCTGCTCTCTGAATTGCTTCACCAGAAGCGCTGGTCTGAAGATACGGCCCAGAACCTGCGAGGTCCATGAATGATTGAGGACAGTCTGTCCATGCGAAAGCGTTGGGATCGAGGGGTGGTGTACCACCTTTGACTAAATCAAGAACTTTTGGGGCGAGCCCACTGATGACAGCTCCGAGCCAGAGTGCAGAGAGTTTAGGGCGACGAATAGCGCACATGATGGCGAGGATTTCGTGATAGCGGCCCTTGATGTTGATGACTCCTTCCATGATCGGCACTTCGTTCATGACAGGGTGTAACCAAGGGCTGACAAGGTTGCATGGGATGCTCGACTCCCAGAACACCCCGCAAAGACTCGACATGATGACATCGGAGTTGCAACTCAAAAGCATATGATAAGTAAGGTCAAAAGAAAGCTCCTTAGTCATGCGGAAGAAGTCTGGTGCGGTGAGCTTCGCTGAAATAACTTCGTCTCTACCTCTCACAATAGTAGGGCACGGTAGCGTGGCAACGACTCCATAATGATTGAGCGTTGGGAAAGATAGTGTCGTTGCGAGAGCCACGGAGCACTGGCTGCCCAGGTGATGTAACAGACAGAATCTGGTCAGGAGCTCCAAGGCCTTCTTAGACGAGGGGGGTGTTGAAACAACAGGATCCTGCGACGACGATGATATCCCAGCCCAGTCTATAACAAAGCGCTGCTCGTCCTCAAGACACACAGACCATGGGGATAAGTAAGCCACTTCCTCATCCCGCGAAACAATCGCCTTCCAACCTTGACCGGGAGCCAAGATGGCAGCCCACCACCGGGCGGCATCCTCGTCTACGTTACCAATGTCCGTAGCAATACCGGCAGTACTTTTATCCAAAGCCTCGTTCTTGTATCCAGTCGCCATTGACTGCGTATATGCCATTTCGGCACCACTTTGGCCTTGCATCTCAATCAAGCGAACAGAAAGGATATAACACCAACCCAAAACCAAGACCGAGATGTAGTTACTCGTCGTACTTTCGCCTTCGATTCCCACCCATTGGCGGAAACTTGTTCCATTGAAATTCGCTGATGTCGGAGATTGGACTCCAAATTGCAGCAAGGCCGGGATTGTCTTGACATTGTCCCCAACGGTACAGCTTGCAGTACTTGCAGCACCAAATGTGGAGTGTGCTTCGAGATAAAGCGCACTTTTAGTAGAAGACGAACCAAAGGTAATTACCCGCCTTCTTACAGGCTCTGTAGGTATGGCGGGAACTCTACCAGGCATATGGGAAAGGTCAATCTGTTGGGGTAAGAGCCCACGTTTGTGACACGACAATGCCTTCTCAGCGAGACGCTCCCAATATACTCGGGAGCTCACCGTCGCGGCGTTCAACTCCCACTGGTTTGGTTGAAGGCGTTCGCCATCCTGTTGAGTCTACTCCCGAGTACTCAGTCACTGTAGAAAGAACAACGAAAGATATTTACCTGTGGTGGGCAGGACCCCCTAACATTGGAATTGTCGTCATCAGCCATGGAAGGAAGCTAGCTTTGTTTCAACACCTGTCCTGTGTTGATGGGCATCACATCATGGGCTTATGTTGTAGGGCCACTATCTCAGTGCTGATATTTGCGCCGAGGAACGAGAACAAACAACGTTACCACCAGTGGTTGACATGTATGAGTCGTTGAAACTCCGAAGTTTACCCGCTACGCATGCAAAAACAGTAAAAGTCCTACCATAAAATAGCATTCTTACATTTCAACACGAAGAGCCGGCTTCTGGGCTGATGTCTTGTCTTTTGTCTCCATCAAGCATAACCGCTCCACCTCTTCCGAGTGCTCAAGTGAGAGAGTCTATTCTTAATACTCTTTGCCACATATCGATCCGTCAATCAGTCAAATGGTGGCCCCCTAGCTAGACAACGCACTATCCAGAAGAGTATCGTGATTCCGGAAATACGCTTCGCTCGGTGTCTCCGATACAGCATAAACGCACTCGGAAAGCTCTTGACTTGTAGAGACAGTCTACTTGGCACTCCTGCAACCTTTTGGGTAACATAGCTTCAGCATGCCACTTTCGACATATCATTGTTCAACATTCGTCGACGTATTCCCCCATCTCTATCCTAAAAAGCTGGAAAAGACGGTGATGAGACAGTGGAGCCTTCTCCATGAACAGAGAGACGCATGCAGAATGACTTTTCAAACTTGAATGGGAGGCTTACGAGGTGGAGAAGAACGAAGGGGTGTGGCACTTGCTGAAATAGAGCACGATGCGGCCGTAGCAGGGGGGTCTGGCAGGAAGGAAATGCCAGAAAGACAGGTGAGATTTCTTTGAGACTCCGAGTCCTTATCATGTTGCAAGGGGAAAGTGCGGAGATCAAATGATCCGTTGAGCAGCGGTCTTTGATGCCTTGAATCGTTGCAGTAATTTCCCTGTTGCAAACTTGCTTGGTCGTTAATCTATGAATATTATTTTCAACATCCAAGGTCGTCCACTTCATCACTGCTGAAATTCCAACCAGCTGCACACGTTGTGATGTTGTGTGCTGCCAGTAGAATGCAAAGACATCGGGGTATCACATAAGATCTTCTAAAGCTCGTTAGGTCCATTTCTAGACATGGATGTACCATCCTTATGATACTTGCAACTCACTGAGGTTTACGGGTGGCATTGAAGCTAGCCCAGCAAATGTAGATGCATGCGACTGATCGAGAGATATGCTTTTGCGCACAAGGAACAATAAAGCAAATCGCCGGTAGGCAGACTGTCCCATACCAGAGAGCGTCATTGAACTGGTAGTGTGAAAGCGACGGAGGTATGCCCGCAAGTTGCTACGGTAGATGCGGCCCTTGGGAAAAGCGGCTGGCTTGAAACAAGCTTTTCTTTCATGTTCCAAATCAGGCGGCGTAGCAGGTCAGCCAATAACCACGTGTAATCTCTGTTGCGCTTACCCCCCTTCTAACGGATAATGACGAACAAGCATTGACATCCGCCTATCCCATTCGCAGATCTGTTGCGACAGATGGACGAAAAGGGAAGGACTTGAAGGAAGGAGTAGGCATGGAGACCAGCGGAGAGCCTTTCCTTCTCAGCGATACGCCCTTAATGCTTCAAGAGGCCAGGTTGAAGAAGAGTTGAAAGAGAAGGGATTCGCCTGTCCTGAGACAATATGGAAGCGAAAGCATGTCTCTCAAAATTGTTGGTCCGACCACCAAAAGCATGCAGGGCAAACGGACTATTTTTGGACATCGGTTCGTATAGATGGTCGGTGCCGCAAAACAAATAAACCTTGATACACATTACCAGTACGAAAAAGACACACTAACAGAATAATGAAGCTATACAGAAATCTGATAAACTATATCTCAAGTTTTGGAGGCTCCTTCCCATGGAAATCCCGTTGTGCGAAGCAACAACGATGGATCTTTGTCAGGGTCTGGCGGGTAGCAGTGCGGAATTGTTCGCATCAGCACAACAGTTTGACGGCACCTCTTTGTAACCAAAGAGTACATCATGTATGTCCATGTCGTCAACTCAGACTTTGAAGACACGTAGTCGTCCTCTAGACCATATTCTGTAGTCTCGGTCAACGGTCCAATGTGCAGCTAAAAGTGAGTGGAGGCAATGAAGTCATGTTCTTGTATCGCCTAGCTACTTAAGCCATACTTGGTTAGCTCAGATTAGTAAAATTTAGTTCTGGTCCCTGTTCGTGACCCTAATTTCGTTCCTCGTTTCCATCTTCACCTCCAATTGCCCAACATCGTCGCCATATTCCACCATCGTTTTGGTTCTCGATTTTCTTGTCCATTCTTTTCCATGCAATCAGTCGCTACCTGCTGATTCCGCTGGGCTGGAGCAGTTGGTCTCGAATGTATCATTCTTATCAGTTGAGTTGAAGGGGACAGCTTGGAGGGACTGTTGGGAAGGGACGCAGCCAAAGAACAACAGCGATAAAGTTGGAGAAGACTCATATGGTGAACATACTATGATAGTGGGGTGCCATAAAATTTGGAGAGGCATTGGTACACTCCTTCGGTGGTACGTCGCTTGGCCAAATAACCACGCATAAGTCAGCCACTGTCCCTCACAATGCCCAACGCGATTCGACGATTAGGCGGTGCAACATGGCCGAATATAAGACTTACAATACTACTGGCCGTGGCAATATCAAGAACGTCGGCTCTCTCTCAAGAGTACTGCGCCTCTATAAACACCGGCTCTGAATCTTCAGTCGGTATGTTACCTTGTGTCCCAAAATCGACCATGAATAGGATTGCTAACCTTATCACCTTCAGTGTCGAACAATTTTCAGTCCAATGGTGCATGCTCGACTACTTGTAAAGGCTACGCATTTGCAGTCGTCCAAGGAAAGAGTTGTTGGTGCTCGAACTACGCGCCTGGAGATTCCACCTCCACGAGTGACTGCAGTGTAGCTTGTCCTGGCTATCCATATGAGAACTGTGGCAATGAGTCCTCCGAGCTCTATGGTTATGTGGCCTTGGGGCCGGCACCATCTGGAACACAAGGAGCAACTACAAGCTCGCCTACACAGGAAACAACCACGGCGCAGCCCACTCAGCCTGTAGCTCAGCCGGTTAGTACTCAATCTTTACCAGGAGCTTTTCCAGGCCCTACCGTTGCCACGGCTCCGGCGCTCCCCTTCATCAGCAGTGCATCTTTGCCATTGCCGCTTTCATCGTCTTTTGGTGGAGCCCTCCCTCTAATACCTGCAGCACCTATTTCACTCGAGACTCATGTTTTAATCCAGTCTGTACAGAATTTTCCACCGCAACCGAGGCCCGTCACTGTGCAGGAAATAGTCACGGCCCAACCATCAATTCAAGTTTCTTATGTATCTATTGTATGCACTCTTTCTTTTCGCAGAATGGCACTGTTGCCTCGATCTCGCAAACATCTTTGTTTTGAGGTTCAGTTGGTAACGAAACTTTAGACGACCTCTACGACGCCTACGAGTACTACGCCTAAAATAATACCCGTTTCAATTACCCTCGACACTTCGACCACACCCACAACACCTACCACCATGTCCACTACCCCGTCACCAACGCCAATTGCGCCAATAACGACGCCGACCACACCCACGACCACTACCATTTCCTCCCCCACTAGTACTTGGACGCCGACGCCGTTTACCTCGGTAATGACAGTCACTGGTCAAGTGCAGACATTGACGATTACGCCTACAGCGCCTCCCGCAGCCACCACCACGATATCGATTGCGAGAGCCAGCAGTGGAGGCTTCTTCTCGAATCCAGGGAAGGTTGCAGGAACATTTGTCGCTGTCGCAATCATACTTGCTCTTTTGGCAGCCGCGGGCATATGGCTTTGTCTACGCAGGAGACGCCAAGTAGAAGTTGTTCCCGTCCCATCAACTGCCGGAGGCAACACCCCTCAACGGCGTCCGAGCCGCCTAAGCCAAATGGGCTTGATAGGTGGAGCTGGACACGAGAAGACTGTCCCAAGCATACAAACAAGTGGATGGGGACCTGGCTACAGCGCAGAGAAGAGCCCAGCCGATACCCTCACCACCAATCGAAGAAATAGTTATCCTCCAGTCGTGGACCAGCGGCTGGAACCTACAGCGTTATGGAATCCAATACATGACAACGGAAGTCATGTCAGCGTGAGAAGTTTTCGAGATGACCAGGACTACTCCCGGCGCATGTTGCGCGTAAGTCCTACCCCCTTGCCAAGATTCCTTAGTACAATCGCTGAGTAATGTGCCCACCAGATTGCAAACCCCGATGGCGAGTAGAATATGGACGAAACGCACGTCCACCTTGCACATAGAGTCTCGAATCTCTTCGACCACAATTCACGTATCTTCCCTCGACAACGCATGTCATTTGACTTCGCGACCACGTACTGTACCGCCTAATCATCCCCCACCACATATGTTATTGAGACTCACATCTTTCGAGTCCGCATTGAGCCCGGTGCGGCCACACCTGCTTCTTCGAAATTATACCCATATTTTTTGTGCATACATGTTCCTCAGTTCAGGGAGGACAGCACCGGCGTTTGGATTGGCTGACCGTCCACTCGGATCAAGCCTCGCATACTTCTTTTCTTAGCGACTGTACAATAGCTGACGACGTGGCGTACCTGGGTTGCTTGTACGTGCTCGGATGAGTTCCCTACGTGCCTTGTGAAAGGTCACGATTATGGTTCAACGGCCTGGGGAAGGTAACGGAAAAATGAACCTCTGGAATGGTTGAGAAGGGTGGATGCCCTGGTTGATGGTACATACCCGAAAACACTGATATAGCGAGATCAATAAAAAACAATTGGCACAATTCACAATGGATGAGAGATTCCTAGTTGAATCTTCGATGAAGCTCCTAACGACTGGCTCGGAGAATTATTACATTCTCAGAGAACACGAGGAGGGTCTAATGAGGACTCCAGCAGTTAGAACCTGCGTTCTAGTTCCCGAATCTACAACCTGCAGCATTCGAGGTCTATTCATTAATGGTAGCGTGCCCTCCCATAAGCCCAGTTTTGAAGCTGCCGTGCTATGAGCCTATCCAGTATTCCAACTATACTGTTTTAACGTTCGCCTAGAGGTAAGGTAGGTACGTACGTAGCACAAGCACTCATTCATGACCGCAATGGCGACCTGCATGATTGAAGATGCCTGCAATTTGATGCTCGCAGGGCTCACGGTCGAGACAGTGTGGGGTACCTTACGAGGGTATCGCAGGTATTGCAGGAAGTCTTTCCCTTTATTGGCTAGCGTGCCGCTCTGAAGGATCACATCAACCTCGCCATTCTACAAAGGGCGAATAGATCCTCACTTCTGTGTCGTCCCACGATGCTATTCCAAAGAAGTTCCCATACGATAGGACATACAATGCTGAAAAGGCTGCTTGATCCGAGTAATTAAAGTAAGACAAGCATGCCTTGGTAAAGGCAGGCGGTTTCCCAATCCACGGTATGGTCTTGCTTTTTCTAAAATCAAATCGAGGCGCAAACAATGTGATGCGCCCTCTGAACCACTCATTCTTTGAATGCGGGGAACGGGGATGATAAGAAAAGTGTACGGTCCTATACTGTTCGTCGTTTTAGTTCCACACAGCTTTGGACTACTGCAAGAGGTGAAAAACATTGTCGCCACAGCATATCTTGGGCATTTTCTAGTACATTTTCGCCTCACCCTTAGGTTGCCGCAAGTCGTGCTTGAAGAAGCGAGTTTCCCTTCAAAGACATCTGCTCTAGCAGGAAGTTCTGGCAAAGAAATAGTACCAGCCTGTCGCTACAGGTCGGACATCAATTACGACAACATATGGTGGACGAATGCTGTGTCCAAATTATTTTACCACAGAGTATACTTGCTAGATACAGAGTTGTCCACAAGGTTTTTGAAAGCTTTCAAGATGTCTTTCAAACAGGTCCTCTTTTCCACCAACTCTCTCATCCTTGTTGGCATAGCTGTTCTCCTCAGCGTCATCTCATACCTTGCCCAAACAAAAGCACAAAAGGCTGCTCTCCGAAGGCATGTCTCCACATTCATTCCAAACATCACTCGTGGGCGCCGAACTTCGACCTCCAAAACTCCACCTCGCTCTTTGACTCCTGAAAAGAAAAGGCCAAACAACTTGCCGCCTCCCACTGTGTACAAGGATATCTTTCCACCTTCGACCCGTGGAAATCTGCCCGTGTGGGCGAAATCATGGAGTTCATTGTATGCCGGTCTGCAACGTCAGCCAGATTCGGATGAAGTCAATCGAGACTTGTCTCAAGACATAGTCATCCCATTTGAGACCGATTACCGAACGTGCAGCCCTGAGACCTACACGCCAATGGGGATCTCCTTAGCAGAAGTCAAGTCTCTTGGCGACTTTCCTGACTATGCTAAACTCAGCGGCGTACCGTTGCCGGAGGCGTACAAGGCGTTCAAGATCGAGACGGCAAAGGCAAGGCCTTATCGACCATTCCGGTGGGCTTATCATCAGACTATGGGTAAGGAGTTCCGATCCGGGACTATTTTTTTACTGAATCTTTCATAGCTCTAAACAAGTTGGAGCCTGAATGGTGGCTTGAGCTTGAAAGCACCTACATCGAGCGGATAGCAGAGCGCAAAGGGCTCTTCGAGAAGTATGGCAAGCTGGTGCTCAACTACCTGCCTGGCAGCGAGCTGGCCTGCAAGGAGATCATGGAGAATGCACTTCAGTTCCTTTGCGCACGTTATCCAGATTACTTCTCACTCACGAAATCGAGGTCGAAAGGCTATATCTTCCACAATAAGCTACTGAAGAATGAGACCGTCATCAATCGCCTACACCCGCTCCATGTCCTACTCAATAACGTGCCAGAAGACTTCGCAGTTATGCTCCGCAATCCAGAAGATGGCATGTACTACTTTCGCGCGGGCCTTCTCTGCTCCTCTCTTGGCTGGAACGTTGATACAAAACTGGGTATGCAGCTCAAAGAGATCCATGCGCCTATACCTGACTACAAGGCCAAGATGGAATTTTCGATGGACCGGTAAGCCTCCCGCTCCAACCTGCATACAACGCGTAGGTGACTTGCATATGACCTACATGACCCGCTAACATACCCTCCAATCAGATACTTCTCCCGTCTCCCCACCGATCGACCTATCCAGCGCGGCTCCTGGGGTCTCGAGGTCGACACGCCCCTTTTCATGCCACCAGGCGACCCGCACGAGAAATATCGCGAGTACCAAGACCCTGAATTGACCCTCGATCGCATCCATCTTCGCGTGGACTGGCAAACCCTTCGCCGCCTTCCCGTCTCTGGCGCTATTATATTCAACTTCAAAGCGCTCTTTACACCCATCGAGGAATTCAGAAGCGAGCCATATGTGCCAGCACTGGTCACCAAGGTGCTGAAAGAGGGGAAGAAAAATCTCATGGAGTACAAGAACACATGGCATGTAGAGCATATCGCGTTACCAGCATTGGAGAAGTGGAATGCTGAGCAGGAAGAAAAAGGCATGACCGAGAAGAACTGGGAGGTGAGGACACTTGAAGAGGCGCCGTGGTTTCCGGGGTGGGAAGAGAAGTGGCATCGGATGCAGGGGTTTTGATGAGCGGTTGACACGGGCCAGATGGCATGTGATGGCTACTGCAAAAGCCGAATTTTGGTCAAGAAATGAGCATAAGAATACTCTCTGGAGGCAAAGTGATTTATGATGAGTTCATGAGGCGTGCATTTATCAGATAGCAGAACACGAGCTACGGAGTTTCGGGTTAGGTTGGGTATGCTTGATATGTCTGGGAGAACTAAGGTACCGGTTCATGAAGGTCGCACGCATTCATGCATTGATCTTGGAAACCACAACATATGAGGGATGAGGTATCGTTTAATAGCAAAAACCCAGCTGAGAAACCTTCCTTTCCTTTCAGGTGCTCACCAGCAACCTGCTTGTCTAGCCCGCAGTTTCGCTTCTCCCTATCACATCATAAAGTTGGAATACCTACTCCTCCCATTTCACACTCAGTATACAATCGCCGCCCTCATAATTTCGTCCCCGGCCTGGTGAATAGTAGGCCCCTCATTATTATACCGCAATGCCACAACCCCCAGTGCCAAAGCACCCTACTCAGCAGCTATCACGCCCTCATTGATATATTCTGTCACTCAAACTTTTTCGCTCGAGCACGCTCAAGCTGTGCTGGAGACAAGTGGGCACAAGGCCTGCACACACTTAACTAAACTATTTGAATTGCTCATAGCGTGGCTTTCGCCTGTTCATCCTAGAACCCCCAACCGTGACCAAATGACTTTACACGCGATGATAGTGTTTTTCGACTTCGATACAAGCATGTAGGACAATTGTAGATAGTGCTCAAAGGATTCGAGACCGAGTGATCACTGTGATACAGTAGGAAGGCCAATGTCAAGTATTTGAAAGAGTGGTGGTGGCTTGTGAGAATTTGAAAGGTAATGATGCTAGGATTGTTTGGAGATCTAGGCGATACAAAACACGTATATGGAGACTCTGGTAAAGTAAGAAGAGTGTCGGTACAAGCAAACACTGTCGTATGATACAAGTCATCACTTTTCATATAGTCCCGAGGCCGGGAGCCTTCACCTGAACCATTTATGAGGCAATTAGGCAGGGGAACGCCGAAAAGTGCAGACTGAATGAGCCAGTCAAACCCCTCGAAAGCGCCTCCCAAATCACCATGTCTCTTGCTTATACCTTCCCTCCTTCTCCATCGCCTCAATACATTCCTGCGCAGCTTGATTCTCCATCTTCCCATGGCTTACATAGACATCGACAAGCGCTGCGCGTACAGCCTGTGGCATCTTACCCGAAGAGCCACATACATATATAATCCCCTGGCTGTCATGAAGTAGACGAAAGACTGAATCACCTTGCTCTCTAATCACATCTTGAACGTAGATTTTCTTCTCCTGATCCCTCGAGAAGGCCGCATGGATCTTGAACGGCATCGAGTCCTTCATCGCATCCCACTCGTCATGATAGAAAAGGTCAGCGCTTCTGTTCCTGCAACCAAAAAACAGTAGAGTTTGTGGGATCAGTGGTAAGCTATCAGACTGTCCACCTGCCCTTGCTTCAAGTTGGGTTTTGATTCTTTGCGCCCAAAGCAGCCGTTCCCAAATCATCGATCTCATTGGCGCCACGCCAGTCCCAGGTCCGATCATTACGACAGGACGTCGCGCTTCGCTTTGCGCAACCGCCAAGCCACCTCTCTGTAGTGTCACGCCCAGCTGGCTACCTGTTGGCAAATTGGCGAGGTACCGAGTGCACACACCTTCTCGAACCTTCTTGATCACTGTCTTATATTTCACTATTGCTACTAGAAGCTCAAAGCGGGCGCTACCCTGAGAAGTAGTCTTAAGTTCGCCTCCGCTTGCAATGCTGAATTGGCGCCCGCGAAGCGCTGGTAATACGGTTGCAGCCCATTGCCAGGGTATTCTGACGGTTTCGAATTCTTGCAAGACTTCTAGAATGCTACGTCTTGGTCTTGTAGTATAGTCGTAGAGCTCATCGAGGTATTCCGGTTTGGTGAACTCGAGTAGTCTGTCTTTGTGAAACTGGTCATCAGTGAAATGCGCAATGAGAGAAAAAAATGACCGCCGTGGGATAGCCGTCAAATCCAGATGCTCTGTCAATAACGTTCTGAGTGTTGTTGTTGGATCTGACAGGGTAATTGGTGGCGATGAGACGGACCCGCTTTCGTCCAATGATTCAGTACGAGAGAATTGGATAGGCTCATCAGCTACCTCGGTCCAGCCCATTCGCACCAACAAGTGGTCAACGTCTTCAGAGGAATTCTTTGGATATACTGTAAGAACATCTCCAGGTCCATAAGCAGTTGGCGTTTGACTGGTGAAAGTCAAATGACGTACGTCTTGCCAGTGCGTATTTGGAGTCATTCTTCGATTCTCCTTGAGTGTAACGGGGACGCGAGCAATACCAGAGCCGGATGAAGTAAGACTTATGCCTTGGATTGGTTCAGAGTCATACTTTGGCACAGTCTTCTTATTCACGAAAGGTGGATCTTTAAAATCGCCATTTGCGGCTACTTTTACTGCTGTGGCTTCCAGCTTTGCCTGAATGGTGAGCTTCCATTTGGGACGAAGCAGCTCGCTTTCTGGGATGGAATCAGTCCCTCCAGGCAATGGATACATTGTCAAAAGATAATTGCGAAGGTCGACGGACCAGGGCACGAAGCTTGCTTCAAGGCTGTAAATACACTTAGCGAATGTCTGAAACGTCCCTCAGAGAACATTACCCTTCATCGTGCTGTTCATCAGCCTCGCCTCGAGGATAATTCTCGCTTGCTCCCAATTGTAAAAATCTCTTGTGGATTTTTCGAGCGGCATAATTAAATCTAAGCACGGTCAGCTTTGTGAGTACAGTGGACATGAAAAAGAGAAAGACAAACTTAGGATATGAGCTATCACCCAGTCCAAAGGTTGTAAATCGGACTCCGTCAAGATATGTGTGTGGCAATTTCTTGCGAAGTAAACTCTTCCAAAATAGTCTTGCATTATTCGGTAGATCTCCTTGGCCAGTAGTTGATGTGACAATTATTATCACGGTGTAAGCTTTCCAAGAAGGCTATGTAATAATGATCAGCTTCGATCAAGGAAATGTCACTAGTAGGTATGCTTGCCACTTGAAGAGCATCCAATGTTGATATTTTAGTCCAAAAATGGATACGTTCTAACATACGGCTGAGCTCCTCTGCAAAACCATATGCATTGCCAGTCTCTGAGCCATATGCCACAAGAGCAGATCTTTTCTTAACGCTGTCGATGACATCCATGATCTGTGGGGGAGAGATCTGCAAAAGATGATAGCTGCTAACATAGGAGGAGGGACCGAGGCTTTGGGGCAGGCAGGCTTCACTACTTGATGTCTAGATACTGCCTACAACTTCCTCCCGGGGAGAGCTCAAGGGGGCTGCTGAATCGAGCCCTCAAAGGGCCTGGGAAGCTCCTTCCAAGTCAAGTCTCGCACTTTTCGCCACAGATTCATTATGACGAACCAGATCCTGCATTCATTGTGACAATTGGGGAAATAGAGAATGGCAGTAGTGAAGCAGTAAGATATAGCTTGTGATCTTGAAGAAAACGTTAGATGCTTAGTCTGGGGAAGTGAATCATTTCATGTGTTACTGCCTACCCTTCTCTATTTACGTTGCTTCATGGAGGACTTCGTTAGCTTTAGACCCCGGCAGCGGCCACCTTGCCTAATGCGGAATGATACTGTCCTTAGCGCTCTTTCCGGCCCTCAAATTTTTGTGTGAAGGCTCTTTCTTCGAGATGTTCCTTTCTATAACATCAAGACACTGTCCACTGTCACAACAAACCTTCAACTTCAACTTCAAAACATTTGATCTAGGGCACGTAGCTACCCTACAACCCCCTCCGTCAAGTTTCCTCCCTTTCGCCCTTCATCTAGTCAAGAATAAAGCTCATCCAAGCCCAACACCGCAAGAATGTCTGCTGTTGACCAAGCCACCGAAGCTCTGGCTGCTACCTCGATTGCTCCTGTAGCACCTGAAGGAGCCAACACTGCTACTGGTGGTGAGCCCATTAATGCTGCCGAAAACGAAGAAGTCATCAAGGCAGCCGCCGAGGGGCGTCGTCTTTACATTGGAAACCTCGCCTACGCGACTACCGAGGGGGAACTCAAGGAGTTCTTCACTGGCTACTCTGTGTAAGTCTCACTTTCTCTTCATTCTTCTGTCAACCATGGAGCTCATTTATGATTCTAGTGAGACCACCTCCATCCCAACCAATCCTCGTACCACCCGTCCAGTCGGTTACGCCTTCGTCGATCTTTCCACTGCAGACGAAGCCCAAAAGGCCATCACCGAGCTTGCTGGCAAATTCATTCTCGAGCGTAAGGTATCGGTCCAGCTTGCTCGTAAGCCCGAGACTGCAGCAGAGAAGCAAGCTGCCGCTGCTAGTGGTGCAGAGGGTAGTGGAGGTGAGGGCCGTAGGAGGGGCTCTGGTCGTGGACGTGGACGTGGCCGTGCTCGTGGCGGCCGTACAGGCCGTGGTGGACGAAGCGTAAGTTTGATGTGTTGTATGGATCAATTCCGAGGTTGCAGCTGACAAGGGTTCTAGCGTGGTGCCAACGCTGAGGGAGAAGAGCCCACTAATGTTCCTGGTCAAGTCCTACCTTTGACCGATACCTCAAATGCAGCAACCGGTGAGGCTGCCACTAATGGAACCGAAGCTAAGCCCCGTGCTCCTCGTCAACCCCGTCAACGTGGACCCCCTGAGGACGGTGTTCCCTCAAAGAACAAGGTCATGGTTGCCAACCTTCCCTATGACCTTAGCGAGGAGAAAGTATGTTTGTTCGCTGCCCTGTTTTGACAGCATGTATTGACACGATGCAACAGTTGAAGGAGCTATTCGCCGCTTACAACCCTACTGCGGCCAAGATTGCCCTTCGTCCTATCGCTCGCTACATGGTGAAGAAGCTCCAAGCTCGCAACGAGCCTCGCAAGGGGCGTGGCTTTGGATTCGTGTCTCTCGGATCGGAGGAATTGCAGCAGAAGGCTGTCAGCGAGATGAATGGCAAGGAGATCGAAGGACGTGAGATCGCGGTCAAGGTTGCTATTGATAGCCCTGGCAAGGAGGATATCGACCCCGAGGCTGCCGGTACTGCGCCTCTCACGGAGAACGGCGTTGTCCAAGCCAACGATCCACCTGCAACTGAGGCCGCTGCCTGATCTCGACCTTGAATCAACGCGATGCTACGATGAACATGCTCTTGCATGTAATGCGGATGCTCGCAGGAACACTTGGTGGGGTATTTCTGGAGGCAGTAATGAATGTCTTACATGCATTTATAGCGACTGATATCCCTCTTTTCGGAGACAATTAGAAGCCTGACAATGCGCACGGCAGAAGATCTGCTGCTTGTACCACTATCACGATTTTCGATTCTGGCTCACTGCTTGCCTCCAGTCTTTGGTCAATGTATTCTAGACACAGTGTGAACACAAAGAAGGAATGGAAAAGCTTAGATTTCAATGTCATTGAAGCAACACTGGTGACTTTTCCACTGTTCAAGCTTCATATAATGTGCCAATCGAGCCAATGTTTACTCGGACGCTAGCGCGGGTATCGATAAAGGAGAGTCCACTCCAGTCCCTTCTACTTCCATAATCCAACCACATTCCTTTGACCGATTACACCCTTTAAATCTCTCATCTACCATAGAGACGATGCTTAACATGTAATTGCCCCAAGCGTATCTGATCAATACTTCAGCCTGCTTCAACATGTGGGAAGTCGATCCCGAGACCAAGACTAAGGTAACAAACCCCCTCACCCCCTTCTTCGTTCCTCCCAACCACAGCAACCCTAATCGAAACCCATCCCAGCTCGCTACCCTCCAAAAAGGTCCCACCAATCTCACCTGCATCGACTGCTCCGCCCCCTCCCCGCAATGGGCGTCTCCCAAATTCGGCACCTTCATCTGCCTCACATGCGCCGGTCTCCACCGCGGCCTCGGCGTCCACATTTCCTTCGTCCGCTCAATCCAAATGGATAGCTTCAAGCCTGCAGAGCTATCGCGCATGGATCTAGGCGGTAACGCCGCATGGAAGAGTTTCTGGGAAGAGAGGAGCGGGGAAGGGTGGGGGAAACCAGGTCAAGGCGCCGACGGTGCTGCGCAGAGGAGGTTGGAGGAGAGGTATGGGGG
>JASZXT010000416.1:0-23693 GCA_035521555.1 Lecanoromycetidae sp. Uapishka_2
TCACATGCCCCTGCTCCACAAACTTCACCGCCGCCGTAACCGTATCCGCCATCCCCAACCGCGTCATCACCACCCCCAATCTCCTCCTCGCGATCCTTGAAACCCCGACTTTTCGCTCCACTTCACTCAGTTTGGTCGTCGAGGAGAGGATACCCAGGTCGTATAGTTTCTCGAGCATGAGTTTCTCGTGTTTTATGCGAACGGGGTCGGAGGGGTCGAGGGAGGTGAGGGTGTGCGCGAGTTGGCGGAGGGAGCCGCAGATGCGGTTGTATTTTGTGTAGTCGTTGGGGTTTTGGATGGTGTAGCGCCGGCAGATGGCGGAGGAGTGGTGGTTGGAGTCGGATTTGTAGGTGGTGAAGTCGACTTTTCGGAGGAGCTTTTGCTCGTGGTATTTGAGCTTGCGGACTAAATTGTGTGTTGTTAGTATCTATTGTACACAGGATACCCTGAGGAAGATCGTGTACCCATGACTTTCAGTATAGTAGGCTTAGGATGCTCTGTAGGGATGAAAGGCGGATGAGCTTTCAGAGTAGGGACCTATCAACAGTGATTTGTGCCTCAGCCTTACCTTTTATGGTTAGTGAATGTGCTATCCCCTCAAGATCCCACTTGGTCCGCTTTAGGCAACGCTCCCACTTCTTAGTGCTACCCTAGATCTAAAGCTTATTCCCACCCAGACTCAGCCTGATGCGATGTTCGACAAGGACCAGAGCCATTTACTTTGATCGTTTCGATCATTTGCCTTCCGCTGCGAACACATCCAAACATGGCAAATCATGTTCTGCTATGCCTAAAATGTAGACGAACTGGGCATGATGTCGAGCATTGTCAGATTGATCAATGGGCAGAAGAATTTGGTTGGTTCTTCTCATCAGCGAGAAGGCATATTGATATGGCATTTCATAGGGATGAAGCTATGTGCTCTCGGTGCGATAGCTTGGATCTGACTCGATTCTTCAAAACACGCCCACCGTGGGGTTCACAGCTTGAATTCACAGACGATTTCGACGAGAAGAAAGATGCCGTGAGAAATCTTGGAATGACAGGCACGATTCAGTTCTGGTCTGACTGTTCAGTGTGCTGCTGCCTCTTTGCTATTACGCCTCAGCCAAGCTCCCTGGATCAAGAAATCTTCTTGGTGCCTGACTGGACCATCTCGCGAGTATCTGGAGAGCTAGGAGCAGTCACGATGGATAGCCCTGAGAAAAGCCAGTATGCCACGTGCTTACTGTCAGTCCTTAAACCAAGCTCACTGTCTCTGTCCACCAGAGTCGTCGCTCATCGGGGCGACGCTCTTTGCATGCTGGAGGACCGCAATGAGCTCGAGACCTCTCTTGGGGGCCGACGAATCCTCTCTCAAGATATCAATGTCAATTTGATCCTTGGATGGGTCGACGCATGTGTCAAACGTCATGACGATGCATGTCTTCCAGTAGCAACCAAAACACTCAAGGCAATTAGGCTTATAGACACCGAGACTCGAAAAGTTGTAAAGTATCCCGGGCCTGATTGCGAATATATCGCTTTGAGCTATGTTTGCGGTAATATGACGCACGTCCAGTACAGACTCGGAGATACAGTCGAAAATCTTCCCCGTACCTTGGAGGATGCATTACTGTTCACGCAAAAACTCGGCAAACGATACACCTGGATCGATTCTATCTGCATTAATCAATTTGATAACAACGATAAGGCCGATCAAATCGACAGAATGTGGGGTATCTATCAGGGCTCATGGCTGACCATTATTGCCCTCTCGGGCACGTCTGCAGACTCCGGGATTCCTCGTTTTAGTCGAGACGAACAATATCCACAGATTTCATGTCGTATTGGAGGCAAGACTTTGGTTAGCCTAATGCCGACTCTGTCTCAGCAAATATGGACGTCTCCTTGGGGAGGTCGTGCATGGACTTTACAAGAAGGGTTGTTGGCAGCACGCTGCCTCTATGTTGGAGATCATCAAATGTATTATGACTGTCTTTCTATGCAATGCTGCGAGTCACTCGACGAGTCTCGTTCATGGGCTCACAACTTGACACCTGAGTCAAACCCAAGCGAGGAAGGATTCGTGACCTGGATGCTGCGGCAAGCCGGAGCTGGTGCGCTAAGGGTACCACTGGACTGGCCCTCGAGAAGACTTGAACACTGGGGCGAGAAGCTGAACCTCTATTCTTATAGGAACATGACTTACGCTGAAGATGCTATTAGGGCTTTCACCGGGGTACTCCAACGACTTCAAACAATATATCCCATAGGATTCTTTTGGGGCCTACCATTCGAGGATTTTGATTGGGCGCTTCTATGGCGCTCTCAAGTACCTCCTACTCGTCGACCAGGTTTTCCAAGCTGGTCCTGGGCTGGGTGGAAAGGGCCGCTGTTTTTTGGACAGCCCATCGATGTCAAGAAGACTCGCAGAATTCCAACAGCCCTTCATATCGACGCTATAAGGGCAGGTGAAAAGGAGCCAATCTTTGTTGGTGGGGAAGAAGTCGTTCATACGGCTGGCATCGAGCTTGTTGTTCTGAACGATCCCATCTATAAAGCCGTGCAAGCACTTCCCACAGATCCTGAGACTGAGTGCCAAAATTACTCAGTAGCCGAGAAGGATGGCTATCTATTTATTACTGCTATCTGCTTACATTTTACACCCAACTTTACGAGACCACTAACCCAAACGTATGCGGCTGGTCAGAACGAAACATTCTCTTTCACCATTAGAGACGTGCGCTGCTTGATCAGGATCTTTAGTACTGACCATTACATTCCTGGCCAATGGGTTGGCGACGATTGGGTTATCGACCAAGAAAGGCAGAAGGAAGACACCTTCATCCTCCTTGCTCGTGATCACATTCAAGGCTTTATTATACACCATTTGATGCTTATTACCATCAGGGAAACAACTGGTTTGGCAGAACGAGTCACGGTGCTCGAGCTGCTTGTACCGTTAGATGAGCTAGAGATACTTGAAGACTTCAAGCCTCAAAAGAGGCGCTTGGTCCTTGTTTAGAGTAGCATGGACAAATAAATGTCCGAAGAAGACCAAAGGAAACATCGAGTAGGATCCGTCCCACCAACCTGCTGGAATGCCGCGGCACGCGATCATTCTTGCAGATATCCCTCACCATCTTTCCGTGGATTGGGCTGATTGCACGTGTACCTGTTTCCCATACCTACACGTACGAGTATCAACTTTGACCAGCATTGAATAAAATCCTTCGCACCGTTGGTTACCTTCTCTAAGACTACTACAATGATGAAGGCACGTCCATCTCTTGGCTATATTCGGGACCTCTAAGCTCTCGTATCGTCCGAAAGGAGGGCACATTATGAGCATTTCCATCCGCCATTATCTCATGTATCTCGTGGTCGCCGGGCAGCTCATATCTACGCTCTTCCGCTTCTAATTCGATCTTTGTGCGCTCCTCAGCGTCTAGTTCAGGTTTTTGTTGAAAATACGGATGTGCGCGATCTCGTGTCTCGGATTCCGTTTTCGTGGTAAAGTGTTTGCTCCTGTGCCTTTTGCGCCTCATAAATGATACGACTATTGCTATGGTGCAAGTGGCAGTGACGACCACGGTGACAGCGACCCCAATGCCAATCTTGATTCCACTACCAAGATGTGGTGGGTCGGCAGCTGGCTTCTGAGACAGCATTGACGGTGAAATAGACTGCGAATACGATGCAGTGGGTACTAGCGAAGACACAGACGATGATGATGTCGCTGTTGTATTCATATTTAGCAGTGAGCCTGTTAGTGTGGCATCCGCTATGGGAACTAGTGCAGTTGGCATTATTTGGGGTCCACTCCCAGTGCAAGTCGAGAAACCCAAGAAATTGAGAAAGCTTTGTTCGGCGGATTGGTGAAAGTCAGATCCCGTCACTGTAGCTGGCGCAACAGCTGTGAATCGCGACTCGAGTGTGGATGGAGACCCAGACACAGTCACACATGACCCGTCAGACACAAATGCGCTTGTTATTGAATAAGCCGTGAAGACAACATGATTTGCACTAGACGATGAACTTTTGCCGCTTTAGTGTAGGTCCACCTGCTGAAGATAGAATGTTACCTGTATTTGCTCGCGGCTGCTATATCAGATCCCTCAACGGTTTGAGGGGTCCCGTCAAAGGTAGCCGCAGACAAGACACATCCGTCACATCCTGGATCTGGGCCATCACCAAAAATTAGCGACTATACATAGAAGCTAGAATTGTGAATGACAAGCATGCAAAACCGACCATAAACAAACATATTAACGGACAATGACGCTGACTGGGCGCTCCCAGTGTTGACAAATAGTAAGGCCACCAGGAATATCAAATGCACCCCGATAACAATTATGACTTGTTATTCCGGGGAGCAAAAATCGTTGATTTTTGGATACTCGAAGATCTAAAGGCATTCATTGCAGCAAGTAAGAGTCGGTGACTGAATGCTGCAAATAGCCATGGTAGTCCATATTAATAGCTCGTCGCCAATAACTTGCATTAAATACTTGGCTTCATCATGGTGAGGCTTCGAAGTGGAGTGTACGATGCTTGTTGTGCAGAAGCTGAAAGCTGCTAATCGGATGGACCTCTTCATGTAATCCAATGTTGGAATATTGCAAGGTAGGATTTTCATGCAGAAGATACGATGACCCTTTGATGCGATTGGGTACCAACAGAAGGGCGTATATCCGCACGCAGCAAATTAGCGCTGCGGCAGTAGCCTTGTCCAAAGCTCTCAATCGCCGGTGGTAAACTTCAAAGTGTCGAATATTCTACCATGTAATAGTCACTTCAATTCACCTCGATCTCTTGGGCTCGCTGAGGTCGTAAGTTGTCTTCTCTCTTAAACTTCTTAAGAGCTGGCGTCTTTATATGAGAATCCTCGCGACGAACTGCAATTTCATATAAGTAGAGGAGGGAAACGCTTTTCTCAGCCCAGGCGGTGTAGAATTTGAAGCAGTTGCGAAACTGAATGTAGCTGTAGCTTGGTGCGAGATTCGATAATTCTCCGCCAGTTTTCGTATTGGGAAGATCTCTGGGAGATTCTGACGCTGCAACACTACAAGCACAACACATCAGGATTCAGATAAAGAGTGCCTTGCGAGCATCAATTATGTCCTGATTTCGCAACATCTCGGAGATGAGAAGGCACGGTGAAAATATCTGAATAAAGAGGAGGGATTTTGCCCTCACGCTCCATGAAGCTGTCATTTGTTCACACTGCCCACATTTCGACTGCTCTACAGAGAACATTACTCGCTTGATCAGATGCCCTCGATACTTTGATGTCCCAATGTTACTCGTTCAGGTTCATTTCAAGCGACGAACTAATTCTGGTAACGTGAATCATATGGTTTCTGTGACTTATGTCAGCTCCTTTGTACTTATCAATATCTCTGTAAAATTCCACTTACTTCTACGCCTTGCCGACAAGTATTCTTCTCGGGCAGAAGGTGATGCATTACGAGCACTCAAATATCTTTTCGCCCGGCTGCGTGGTCGGTGTATGAGGGAAATCCACCGCGTCTTGAGTTGGCTGCCACGTCGAAAGACTATACTCGAAGACCGTAAACGTTGATCAATTCTCTGCGGTTTCGAGCCAGGCCAGATTTGCACTATGTGCGACTGTGACGGATATCGTAGGAGAAGCTGACTTGGTCTGTGGTACAACTCAGATGTCGGATAGCTATCTGCCTAAGGAGAGTTTGGAAGAAATATTGTTCCTTGGAGTCGAAACTTTTTGTGTAGACATAGAGGCGTGCGCGTGATGGACCAAGTTCTCGCGGTACATCTTCTGGTACGCCATTTGCAGCCTTTGGCGCACTCTTCCGCTGGCGATGCGGCTTATGAGAAATTAATCGCCGGCTCGATGCTGAGATAGCATGGTCCGCATCGCCTCCAAGACACCGTTTTCATCATCTTCTCTTCCAATCGCGTTCTCGATGGAGTCCACTATGTCACGCTCCTGGAGACGCCTAGTCTCGTGGTATTGAGAAAAAAGCGACTCAATGTGGTCGGAGTTGGCTTGCTCAACAGTGCGCAAGGAATTGACACCACTCTCTTGGTCAAATCTGCTGATGGTTCGCCGCTTCGGAAGAGCGGAGTCTGGAGGACGGATTTGTTATCGTGATAGGCAGTTTTAGAGTCGGCCAATATTATTTTGGACACCACCTATACGTAGGTCCAAGCCCAATTCCGCTGTAATGTCGTCGTCGGAAGGCTTTGAGTCCGCCTCCTGTATCTCTAGGTGATCATTATTATCGTCGGAAGAGTGCTTGTGGCCGTGACTGGTACGCATCTGGATTACTATTGAACCAAGATTCAGCAACGTGGGATGCACATATGAAAAGGAAGGGTGTTACGTTTAGCCACAGAGTCCATCAGCTCTTGCAAACATCTCCGCATTGTCTGCGCCAATCTCCCCGCCTCGCAGACGCAACAGTCCAAGAAGCCATGGCCCACAACGAAGAGCCCCAGATTCATAGCCTAGAGCTCGAATCGCTCAGCATCAGGGGTGGAGAAAGCGGTAGGCTAGTCTTGGAATACGATTGCTCTCAATAATTTGGACACGCTGGAAAAGGCTCAACAGTTCGAGTCCCAGATCTCTTCGTAACAAAATTGAGGGTATGCCGGCTAGAAACATATTCCAAGCTATAGGAGACGCGAATTGCAAGCATGAAATTTATAGGAAAAGTAAGATGTACGATAATATGGTCTCAAGTCTTCTCTGAGAAAAGTCACAGCAACGCTCTTACGCAGAGTGGGCCAAGAAGAAGAAGCCGCATGAGGGCGCGGTAGAGACCCACCGTGAAGCCCTACATAATTTCAGATTTCTTTTCCGCGACATTGCTGCAAGTGCGAGGGTTGCTTGTGAGGGGGGTACCACTTCAGTTCTTCGTCATGGAGCCCGACATCAAAACAAATTCGTAGAGCTCACGACAGCTCATTAACTAGACAGACCGAGACATACTGCTTGGGTGACAAGATGTCAGTATATTCGTATAGATTTAATCTTCACACCAGTGATAGTGATATCCACCTCCGCCTCGGGTAGAAGTCATGCAGGACAATGTACTCTAGAGCGCGTTGGGTACCTTCCATCATGGTGAAAAACCTACAAAGCAATAGTAGGGACGTTTTGAAGATGATATAACCAATATAATACGGGAAGGAGGGGTTTTCTATACCCCATGCACCAATGAACTATTGGACAATTTTTGGCTTACGTAAGGTATTTGCTAGTAATTCACTATTAAGTAGTATCGAGTCATGACAGGTGAAATCTTGAGACAGTGCATATGGGTCTTGATCGTACTTTCGATCTTTGCCGTATTCCAGCTATCTTGAGCTAGGATCTGGTGGCCAGTGACATTCGATCGGAGTCAATGTCGAAGAAGCTCAAATCTTGGTGATTCGACGTCCAAGGATCTATTGCTGGAATCTGTAGACCACGCTGTCATCTTTTCCCTTGAGTGACTGATGTCCACCCATCATGTGATTGTCTGTACTCACTTTGATCTTGTACTTACGGTCGGCTTGGTACATTTGAACCTGCCCCACCAGAAGCTTTTGGATGGGACGCCAGTGGAGGCTATTGCAGTCTCTTAAAGCACCTCTTCTCAAGATTCGCTCGGCGCCTCAATTCATCATTTTTGTCGCGTGTCATGGCTTGTTCACACACCTGTTTTTCTATGGAATGCTCGTCCCTGTCACACCCACCGCATTAGTTGAAAGAGCCGGCGTGCTCCCAAAAGACTTGCAGAGATGGACTTCAATTCTCCAGGCCATCTATGGCGGCGCAACTCTTGCCACGTCCCCGGTCACTGGCTTGTTCATGGATCGCATAGGGTCTCGCCGCACTCCTTTTCTAATTTGTTTGGTCTGTCTCACAGGTGCCACGGCGCTTCTCGCTGTTGGGACAAATGTAGGCTTGTGGGTTGCAGGACGCCTACTCCAGGGCGTGTCCGCAGGTATGTTATGGGTTGTGTGCTTGGCGCTCCTCACCGATACCGTTAGCCCAGCACGTATTGGCCAAGCTGTCGGAATCATCGGTATCCCCATGAGCATGGGACCGATTATCGGACCCCTGCTTGGTGGCGCTATCTACGCTCACGGTGGGTATCACGCTGTCTTCGGATTGATGTTCGCCATGTTGGGCGTGGACGCAGTGCTGAGACTCGTCCTGATCGAGGAAAGAGCTACCCAGAAATCGTTGGAGGCCGAAATCGTCCAACCCGAAACACAACATATTGATCTTCAATCCGAATCTTCAGCGAACCTGACTTCGTATCCCGCCTCCTCCGACATCCCCTGTGCCACAAGAGAAAGCAATAATGAGACCACCAACGGGTCGCCTCCCTCGACTCATCTCATGCACCGCCACCTTCCTCCAATTCTAGGACTTTTACTATCTTATCGAATGCTCGTGGGTCTAGCTGGTGGACTGCTGCAGTCTTCCCTTAACGTCGCATTTGATAGCACCCTACCCTTGACCGTCAACGCGCTCTTTGGGTGGCAGCAGACTGGACAGGGCCTGATTTTCATCACTGTCTTGTTTCCATCCCTTCTTCAACCCATCTTTGGTACGATGACTGACAGGTATCAGCAAGGGAGACGACTGCTCGCAGCCGGTGGATGTCTTTTAGCCACCCCGGCCTATGTGCTCTTACGTCTTGTCACGCAGGATACGATCCGCCAAAAAGTTCTGCTCTGTGTTCTTTTGGTGATGATTGGTCTGGGGATGGCCATTGCCATGCCGGCAATCATTGCAGAGATTGGCGCCACCGTTGCAGACGTCGAAAAGAATGACCCGCAAGCTATCAGGGGATCTGTCATGGCCACAGCATGGAGCCTTGTCAATGCTGCCTACGCGGCCGGTTGCTTGATTGGCCCTTTGTTTGCAGGTCTCATTCGCAACGCCGCTGGCTGGCAAACAATGACGTGGTGCTTGGGGCTTCTGAGCGCAGTCACAGGAGTGTTTCTGCTGCTATGTCTTGGGAGCTGGATCGGAAAGCTTGAACGAAAGCACTTAATAGCTCGAAAGCATAGATAAAAGCACAAGCCTATTCGCTAATTTGCCAGCCAAAAAACCTGTCAACTGCTGATTGCACCGTCAAATACAGGCGGGTTCAATAAGATACTGGTCCATGTGGCGAGTTGTCAAGATCAATCATGAATCTAGCACCCCTATACACCGTCCACTATCTCGAACAACACGAATTGTACGTATGACTGGATGGAATTTGGCCCAAAAGGAGATTTGATGTGCTCCAGAGCTAGCTGTATTTGATTAGCGCACGGTGTTCATAGAGTCACAACGACTCACGAAAATCTTACTCGTAGTACAAATCAGAGAAACCAAGAGACCTTGCTAGGACGATGTTCTCGAGGGTAGAAAGATGCTTGGATTTTCTATAGAAGGTGCTTTCTAAAGCCCACCTGGCTTACTAAGCTAGCTAAGCTAGCTAGGAGCTACCGCCCTAAACTACCTACTATCGAGGAAACTAGTTAGAGCCCCCTCGACCTTCCTAGTAAGTGCCCCCTTAGGGATAAGGACAGAGAAAAAGAGAAAAGGAAAAAAGCTAAGTACTGGGGCGAAGGTTGAACTAGAGTGTATATACTAAAGTACTGCGTTAAGGGTATTACTAGAAGGTGCTGTGGCTAGAAGATGAATTACCGATTTAAAATAAGGAAGAAATTACTGGTGATCGTTAGGCGAGAAAACAAGAGACCTTGGTAGGACGATGTTCTAGAGGGTAGAAGGATGGATTGAGTCAATCTATGGAAGGTGCTTGCTAAAGCCTGCCTTGCTTACTAAGCTAGCTAGCTAAGCTAGCTATGACTCACGGCCCTAACCTACTACCGACGAAGCTAGTTGGAGCCCCCGCGACTTCCCTAGCAAGTGCCCTCCTAGCAAGTGCCCTCCTAGCAAGTGAGCCTGACGACAAGGCCAGAGGAAAGGAAAGGAAAATAAGAACTGGGTGCTGTGGCGGAGGTTGAACTGGGGTGTGTGTGTTGAGCTGGGAATGTGTTTGCTGGGAATGCGTTTGCTGGGAGTGTGATTGCTGGGAATGTGATTGCCGAGTTGGAACAGGAAGAAATTGTTGGTGATATCGGTCGATAGGGGCGTGCAAGAAGGCGCGGCGTACGAGGAGATGCCTTAATCTAGCTGGTACTAGGTTTACCGTCCGTGCTAGAACCGCTCTCTAGTATCCCTATCTTCTGTATTAATTCCTTGCGTAGCTGCTTTGCGACTATTAGCTCGAGCTCCTTCCGGAGGTTATTGCTTATGTCTTTCCCGATCTGAGCTTGTAAAGCCTCCTTGTCTCTCTTGGCTTGTCCCGATCTCTCATTTTCTTTAAGTTCCTCTGCTAGCTCTGCCTTAGCTACCTTAGTAGCCTCGGGCAAGTAGGACTCCTTAACCTTAGCAATAAGTTCTCGCTCAGCTTTACTAATAAGGAACTTAACTTTATTCTATATAAGCTGTCTCTTTGCTTCTTTAGTAATATCCTTGATAGCATTCTGTTGGATTCTCCAGGTATCTTTCTTTACGGCGGGCAACCGCGGTGCTAATTTGCGTGCCTTAGATTTGTTGATACATTCTTTTGCAAGAGCTCGCATCTCGTAATGTTGACGGACAAGTTCGTTGCGCTGGGTTTCTAAGTCTTTGACTTCTTCCCACGCCTTTGTAAGATCACGAACGATGACCCTAGCCACTGAACCTGCCAGAGGCAGGAGGCGGGCGTCCCGACGGTGGCCTAGAGAGCGCGATCCTAGTAAGCTCTATAGAAATGGCTTCGGGGGCAGAGCAGTGGGCCATATACCTAGATTTACCAGTACTAGACTGGGCTTATTCTTTAGCACCAAGCTCCGTTCTAAGTTAAAGATACGTACTGGATGCTTCTTGCCAAATGTCGTGCATTAGACGTTGCGAGTCGATAGCTCCTGCATAACTCTTTTGGTTCGACATTCCCCTCTATTCGCCATTTCGCCGTCAGCATTAGATGCCAGAGAAGACTTACATTCTTTTCATCGGTACCGACCCAAGTGCCATTTTCTTTCTGATTGTGCATCATTCGGTAATCGGACTGTTCCGCATGTAGTACCAATATGACCGGTCGGTATTTCTCGAAGTCAAACTTGTACCAATTTTCGAAGAACTCATCATTACTCTCGTCGTCCAAGGCTTTTTGCACAATGCGAGAAAAATGTCCCGAGCTATAGTAACCACATAACAAAGATATCAGATCTAAGTTATCGACAATTCCAAAATGCGCTGGACGTCTTGGTCTTTGTGGAACATCCTTCTCTTCTGCAGTTTTGGGTTTCCTTGCATACTTCTGTTGAATTTTCTCGTTCGCATTCCAGACCGCAGCCTCCGCCTTATTCTCCTCTTCATTCCATAGACGATGTTAGCTGACCATTTACATAAGAAGTGGGCGAATAGTGTAAAGTACTTACGTCTCAGGTATTGGTACTAGGATAGTAGAGAGATCTTTACTATCCGCTGTATTCGGGTTCTACGTCGAACGAGAATAGCCTTGAAGCCGACGGACCGCTTTAGCAAATGTAACGCGATATTCGTCGCGTGCTGCATTAATCTCGGCGAGGGAGTAGGGAAGTAGATGAGCATGGGCTTAGTTTATGACCATAAGTAGTCTCGTAAGTCGATGATGATGAGCGGTAAGCTCAGTTTGTGAGAGTTGGGTGGGAGGAGTCGCGCGATCGTTGCTTAGGTGTATACCTAGAACATCAAAGATGTCCAGGTTCGTTCCACTTCGTGTATCTCTGAGTTCTGGGTCATAGTTGGTTGAGTCGGTTGCTTTTGGACGAAAGGTGCGAGAGCACGGCAATCCCAGCATCTTGACACCCATCCGAAGTTGTATGCGTTGAAAGGCTCCGGGCGCCACTAGCGCCCCTTCCCTCTCCTTCTCCACCGCCCGCAGCAATATTTCTATGCAGCAAAACAAAGAATGATCAATGATGGTGCCGTTGATTGTATACGGTCAATATTCCTCAGGGTCCGGACCATACTGCCTTGTTTATCTCCCTGAGCCCGAGCCTTTAGAATAACCGTCTTGTTCCTGCAGTTTTGGTACGCCAAATACGGTGGTGTGGTGATTAGTGAACTCATGTGGTCGGAAGGTAATGAGAACTAGGTTATAGGCAAGGCACCTCGAGGACGCATGTCGGTCAACTTAATACAGTTTTTATATATTGCAAGACCAGCAACAACAAATCTATTTTTGCTGCCGGCCGACCGTAAGCCATATAGCGAAATCGAAGTAGATGGTTGACTGTATCGCTGCAGTTCCTGATCGTACGGTCATGAGGACACCAACAGCCTGCCAACAGAGTTGCGCGAGAAGGATTTGTAATTCGCTGACGCGCCATAGTGCTACTAGTCAATAAGTGATATTGATAATGATATGTTATGTAACGAAGAGTAGCTTTGAAGTACGAAAGTGGGGGAGAAGAGTGAAAACAAGCTTAGACACCCCTCGCGATAATCTTCTTCAGTAGGGCGTTCTTGTTCGCCTGGAGCTTGAGCGGCATGATTGTCTTCCCCTCCTTTACATACGTTCAACTCTGTGACCGACTGGAGCTTGCAAAGGGTTGCTCAGGTTTTGTTTTCACTTCTTTGCTAGTTTTCACATCAACCAGAAGCTGGCCTCTATGCAACACTAGATCTGCGTCCATGGTTGGACCACAGAGGTTCTCCGCAAGGCCTTCTCACCAAGAAGGAGATTGAGTTCATACTGGGTAGAGCCGGAGAAGATTAGTCGAAGACGGGTGGTGGAATCCTCCATGTGTTCATACGCCAACGGAGCTCGTCGTCGTCGGGTGATATTTATTTTTCTCTTGCTTGCGAAATCAGCTGATATTTTCGGTATTTTGAGCGCTGGAACATAGCCGATACCAGAACACCGGAGTACCATTCTGGTCCGTAGCTTTACAAGTGTCGTTGTAGCGGTTCAAGGCGTTCACATCTGCCGCGGCCTAAGAAGAGAGAGCTCTAAGGGGTGTAAGGCTCCTTCCTTTGCACCCTTCTGCAACCTTGAATAAAGAAAATATAAGAGAAATTTAAGTATATTTCGTAACTGCTTAATCGCTGAAGCCTTCCCACTCCTCCTCCTCTACCACGGGCGCACTGGTTCCTTTAGTAGCCTCATTTTCCGCCTCCGGGCTACTCCCCAAGTCGACATATCGCTGCGCAGACAGGCGAGGCACTGGGGATACTGGGTTCCCTAGCCTGATGTTATCAAGTCGCACTGCGAGGGTTACTGCTGCAGAGGAGACGGTCGCAAGCGCCCCCACGACGTCAGCTGCGCTCTCATAGTTGACGCTGGCCGGCATGACTACACCATAGTAATTAACATACCCTTTTTGATTAGTGAAATGATGATCGAGATTACTACACTAGTCTTCTAGCTTCTTAGCCTACGCTTGGTAAAAGGCTGCTTGAGATTTATGGCCCTCTATCCTCTCCTCCAGATCGTAGATTCTTGTTTTCATCTCTTCCTTCTTTTCTTTAATCTCAGCTTCGGCGTTTGCTATAAACTCGTCAAGCTTTTCCTTGGCTGCCTTGTAGTTTTCGCTTCGTATTGGAATCTAGACAAATAGTGGTAAGTATGTTTCTCTCATAAAGTACTCGAAGTATACGCACATGTTCGAAGCTTCTCCTGGCAGTTGTAGTATATTCAACTTTGCAACATACTCACGAACCTCTTCGTTGAGCGTTTGATAATGCCTCTTACCCTCACCGTCCTACTCGTTGGACTTAATCGGTGCAAAATCATGGATCAGAGAAGCGAATCTTCTAAGAGATATTCCTGCTCTCGCGGTACTCCTGCCATGGCTTGGACTGGTCAAATTTTCGAGCTCAAGAATGAATCATTGCTAAAATTGCATTATGGCAGACGAGCCTCTTGATACATCGAGACTTTCAGACCAGCAACAACGACATTAAATTATTCATGTAGAAGGTGAGATCGATGAGGGAGCGAAAGTGTTTTTGTATCAGAAGCTTCAAGAATGAATGTCCTTTGTGATTTCGAACCGTGAAGCGACACTGCGCTACTGGCGATGAATATGCGTCGTGAGCCACTGACCTCAAAACAAGGACTCTTCCCTTCTGGTTCCATTTGGCCACGGGACCCTTGGCCATGAAATCTACAGGAGATTCTTAACCTTATCTTTATGATCTGTAATCATCCCCATTGTTTCTTCCAAGACCTTGAGCGACCGCTAAAGTCGAGGGTAGATCTTCAACTAGTCTCGATTGTCGTCGTCGTCCAATGCTTTCTTTAAAATGCGGGTGAAATCACCCGAGTCATAGAAACCACACAATAAAGCAATCAGATCCAGGTTTTCGATGATCGCGTAATGCTTTGAATGTCTGGGTCTCTGGGGTACATCCTTCTGATCTGCAGTCTTCGGCTTCCTTCTTAATTCGTCAGCACGTCATGTTTGGTCTGCTTCTCTTCTGCTGTGATTCGAGTAAGAACTTCCGTAGAGTCCTCGGCATCAAATTAATACATCTTCACGACTTGGGTCTGACCAAGTGAATTGACCCGCCCGACGCATCACGCATCACTAGGCGCATCGATCTTTGTGATATTTTGCTGACTCGACTTTCTGGCCCCAGCGCCGTCCTCCGTTTCTAAGCTCGCTTTCTCCCGTTGACCTTCGGTAGCTTCCTAAGTGCAATCTAGTTCTCAGAGTTGAGGTCGATCTTGGGCTTAGCCATGGCATCCATATTTTTGGAGTTCTTAGCCTTCTTGGTAGCTGGCGCGCCCTCGTCGATGTCTCTGTCATCGGGTGTACTATCATCTTTGATTGTTAAAGGAGAGGATGAACCGTTCCAAGGTCTAATTTTGTTGCGTTCCTCACTGCTTTAGAGTTCGACGCGACCTTTTCCAAGCTGTCCTGAAGCCTGCTGGAAAGGCAATCCAGTCCACGAATATATCCAGCCAGTCATCGAGAGACTCAGCCTGGCTATCGGGCTCCCACACTTTCAGCACCTCTACCAGCTGATCCACCAGAGCCTCCACCCTATTCTCCTTGACGAAGGTGTGTAGCCTGAGTGCCTCCCTTCATTTTCTCCAACGAGGTTGGCGTTTCCGCGATGTTGCAGAGAAAGCGTTTGTCGTGGTTTTTGGTGTTACTGAAGACCCGGTAAAGGCTCCTTCACTATCCCAAACATCCAGGTACCAAGGTAGGGTGTTATTGATTTTGTGAAAAGAACTTCTGCAGATACCGCGGATGCAAGGCCTGGTAAAAGGACTTCTGCACCCAAGACTGACGACAAGGAAACATACTGAAGCGACAGCCCAAAGGACATACCAAAATGTAGTAAAGAATGCGAGCGCCCACTGCTTCGGCTTCTCAAATAGTTGGTCAGACCGAGGTCGATTGTTTCTCGCTTCGGGTTCTTTGTAGCATGTCGTGTAAGCCATGTTCTGTATTCTCTCCCGGATACCCTACAAGCGGGGTGCCGGAACTTGTAACTTGGATCTCACGTTCAGGCTCAAAGCGATCTTTCACCCTTTGACGAAAGGCAACAACATCAGTTGGCCATGGTTTGAGATGGGCAGAAAAGAACTTTCGTTATCGGCTCGTGACAGCTGCGTGCCAAACGGGTGATGTGGTGATATGTTGAGAAATTGTATGACTTATGAGCGAAAGTAGACAGTTGGGCAAGATAATGAAGTGGGGTTGTGTTGCAGGTGGAGCCTCTCACACATGGGGCTTTTCCGCCTGAAAGGTTGGGAATGCTCTGTGAGCATCTGCATGGTAACGCAAATTGTGAGCTCCAATTACACTTGAGGTGGTCCTTAAGCCAAGCGCGCTCCTCGTACGCAATGTTATCTTCCTCGTCCTTAAGCTCCACTATTCGGTCTGTGCCAATCACGAGCTTCCAGACTCCCGCCATAAACGTTGATTCGTCGTCCATACTCAGCTGCGACGCGGTCTTGCGAGTTACCTCAGCTTGCTTTGCCATGGACACTACCTTTGAAAATGTGAAATTTGGGATCGCTCTTGGTAGATACCATTCCGTGAAGGACCTGCTGATCTGCAGCAAGTGCTGACTGGTAAACATACATGCTGGTCACTGTGAAATGATAGCTTGATAGGTCATGCTGGAGTTGCTCGACTAGGTCTATGACAAGAAGTGTTCAGAAGTCGCATAGATCATTATATTCTTATTTTTCATAGGAGTTAACTCATAAACAACGAGAACCCAGACATTGGGGTAAGTAAAGGGGAAGAATCTTTGAGGGCCCCAAATCAAGCATTATAGAAGGAGGGAGAAGCATGATGAAAAGAGAGAAGATGATACGAGGAAGTCTAGCATTATATAGTTCTCGGTGGCGATCGGTAACACTATGGGAGTGTGGAGTGACTCCATTTGCAGTCTCTACTCAATCACCGATATTCATAATAGGATTCGCGATCCAAAAGAGAATGAACTTTGGTTTTCCAAATGCAACAAATATGAAGGCGGATTTTGTGGCCAATGGGCCTTTTGTGACATTCGAGAGTGACTCGCCGAATTCATGGGAGAGTGAAAGAATTCCACAAGACGTTTCTGTAACCATCGCTGGCTCATATCCAGAAGTACCTGCTCGAAAGGCAGGCTCGATGGATTTCCCGATCGTCTGAATGACACAGATGTGCGCTACTCAGCATCATGGTATTCTAGGCGAAATTTCACGTGGGGCTGGCAAGTATTGCCCAGTCAGCGTTTCGTGCCTTGGTTAGCTGTGTTGAGTCGTTCTCCAGCTTGTCTTGATGTACAGTAGCCATGGCACTCACATCGATTATATAACCGCTTCACAGAACCGTATTGCACAACATCGCATTTCCGTGATGTCAAGGTTTCCGAAACCATGATTTTTCATGATGGGCAAACGCAGGGGCTATCAACTCGATACTGTGAAGGTCAAGCTTCTTGGCTTGTTTTTTGCCAGTATTCTGCGCTGTTGCCGTGATAGAGTGACATCACAAGAAGAAGATAGATACATGACAGGACCGGTCTGACTCTTGCATTTCTTTCTGACGGGGAGCGTTCCATGGCATTTGCCGGGAGCGCCTTCAAAGGATCTATCATGCATGTATGGCTTTAAATGGAAGACATAGTGAATACCTACTACTTCATCCATCAATCTTCGTTCAGCTCCAAAACTTCACCTTTCACGTTCGAGGGCTATGAAATCTGCGACGGGACTCACATGATCTTGCAAGGATGAATCAGAATTGTTCGCTAGCGTGGAGTTACCGACTATCAAATGGTGAAGATTCTCTCGGCCATCACGGCAACGGTTCCATTGCTTTAATGCTGCAGGAGAAGTCTTTACTTCCTGTCCAGCAGGTTCGCTCTCTTAAGTCTTTCTTGCTTCATCCGTGTTGGGCAATTTACCTTTGCAAGACATGGCTATTTCCATCGTCAAACAGTGAAGTCGGTCCTTGCAGATGTCTCTGGCCGATGTTTGATTTCCAGGCTTGCGTGACTCTGTTGTAAGCGTAATCTAAGCGTCTGAGATGCTTGAATTCATAGAACTTTGCCCCAAACTCACGGCTGACTATGTAGATCATAAATCCATTCATCAAGGCACCGAGCCGGGATGCTCTCGCATTAACAGATTTATGAGCCGATGTCCAGCCATTGGTGAAATGAGCTCCCCACGTATTAGACCCGCAATTGTAGCCTGACCAATGACCTTATGTAAAATCTAGTAGAATAAGAACCAACGAGAGGGAGAAATGAAAAGAAAATGGTCCCGTTCCAGCTGAAACCCAGGACAAGTTTTCCGTTTGATGCGAAAATAGGACGCCCAAAGCTAATTGCTTCACGGTGAGCCTAATACTTTAATGGACGTCCTACCGGTTCTGGAGAAGAACGATGAAGCGATGTGGCTTGCCGGCTCCGTTAGATTTCGTGGAAGCCCCACTAGAGCACTTTGTCCACACAAGCAATTCGCTCTAGCTCACGACTGGTATGGATTGAGCTCATCAATTGGGTACAGATGGTTCTTGAAAAGGCCACTAAAGCCCTAAGGCAAAAAGAGTTTTCCCTTTTCGTTTCATGGTCTATGCGGAGTCGCTTATACCAATCGGGATTAGCATGAGTTTCCAAAGTAGTCTTTGGACTATTCATAGGGAGACACGTAGAGCTAATCAACCGACTTCATACTCACTTTGAACAAAACTTATAAAAAATCCTATTTCATCTTTATCGATGCCGCTGGCCAGCATTTTTGATACCCCTGGCGAAGTAGGTACCGTCTGGACTGCTGAAATCTACCATTTCAAGACTGGCCGCTTCACCGAATTTTCACTCGTCCATTGCCATTTGTTACTACCCCACGACCTTGTCAACCTGCAAACGACCCTTTGCTACTTCTTATACGTTGACCGAGCCTCTCAATTTTGGATGAAATACGTCCACTTCGCCGGACTTTTTTAAGTCGGTGTTTCGATCGATGAGCTTGAACATCTTGATTTGTGCGCAGTCTATCATCTCAGCAGTCGCTGGGTCCCACAGAAAGTTGCTTGGGGGCGTTGACTCGCTCAAAAGGCAATCTCAAATTGTTAGACTCTCGTTGATTAAAGGTCGCCAATACAGGTTGGAGAGATAGACGATTTCTTTATCTGCCTCCTCTTCCGATGATTACTTTAGGCCTATTATACATGACATGCTTGATAGCAGCATCGACTCTTTCGGGTAACAGCTGCAAGTGGTTGACCATAGAGGCAGGAATCTTGATTCTCTTGGATTGGGGAGGTCCTATTACGCAGTCAGCAGTAACATCACATTGCAGCCAATTATTGACCAACCTTCCCGGATGCTCCCACTGGGCAACGAAATTGGTTTCTTATGAGTCCCACTACACCTAGACTCATCCAAATCTCCGGAGCTTGTACAATAATCGAGCATATTGTCTTCGAATTTTTTCATTATTATTCTGATAAAAGCATCTACTCAAGGCCAAGGCTACGCTGGGTCTTTGCCGCATCCTCGCCGTATCATGCACGTCAGCATACTGCATGCGATTCTTTACCTGCATGCCAAGACCCAAATCCGAGCCAAGTAAAAGCATACCCGTGTTCAAAGCTGAAATTCAAAAGGGGTACGAGGGGAAACCTTGCGTGGTAATGTCTTTACAGGTCTTTCTCCGTATCTACTAGGACGTTGAAGCTGGACTCTAGTCCCAACCGAAAATTGCACCATAAGGAGAATGTCGAGCTTATTGCCGAGCTTTATCTACCCTGCCGGTGATAATACTGGCTCCTCATATTCCTACAACTACAATGATATTGTCAACGTTTCCTGGGCCTGGAGCGGCCCGTCTGGAGCCGATATCTTCCTAATCCTGTGGATTTCGGGTTCAGAACCGAGCACATTGTACGATCGTATGTTAATACTGTGACCTGCCATTCCTGTCATTAACTGTTCTTTACTAAGCCTTGTCCTCAAATTAGAGTTAAACGTTACCATTTCCAACGCCAAAAGCGGCTCTTACCTTTCCATCCTTAATTTCCCCAATTCCCAGTACCCAACAATCGGTCACTTCAACCTTTTCGCCCATTTTGTCAATGGCTCAACAGTCGGAGGTCCCAACAGTGCCAATTTCATTGTGGGAAAGAATGAGGCGGCAGCCTCGCAGTGCTATTATTGCACCAGTGGGGCCTCAGGCTCGATCTCTTCAACGAATTCTTCAGGCTCGACAGTTTCAGTGTCTTCAAACTCGATCGTTTCAGCGTCGCCAGCCGGGACTACTACATCAAAAGGCGCAACCACACCAGTCACAGCCGAAACGCCCATACCTTCATCGCAGTCAAGATCACCAGCTGACGGCCTCGGTGGCGGCACGATAGCAGGGATAGTTGTTGGTGTGATCGCTGTAGTGGCCATTGCTGGGGTTTGCTGCCTCTTCTACCAGCGTAGGAGAACAAAAGGAAGAACATTACATAGAATGGCGCCGACTGAAGGACCCTGTGGGTGTGATCGGAAAAGAGAACTTGATGGGACATTAGTGCACGAACTGCACGATTTGGCTGAACCACCAGAGAAGGACTCAAGGACCAGGGCGGAATTAGGCATGTATCGGTAAGGTCTGACAAGATTTAAAGTCAGAGGAATGGGATATATCATGGCGATAGGAGATATGAGCCTGTAATTATAAGAGCCCCCCGGGACTGATGATTAAGCCCGTTCAACTCTTCAGTCATATTGTGAGACTCTGGGGAGAGCAATAGTCTCCCGTCTGTAATTATTACCAATTGAACTCAGGGTTATCTAGCATAGTTTTAGGATGAGACCAAGGATTACCTGAACTAGGCATAACTATGTCGAAATTATTGCCCGTATACCATTCCCTTCGTCCATCAACGTTTGCTCCAAGGTCTTCGGTACGGGGCAGTACTGGCTTCGTTGTTGTGGCGGCTCTGTCTTGGCCGGCTTGAGTATGCTGAAGAGAAGAAAAGTCGGGATCACGCATCGATGTCGTATCGCGTACATTTGGAGAGCCGATTGGAGTTTTACGTTGCCTTTGGCCAACTGGAAGGCCTTGACGAGGAAGCTCCATGTCGATAGCCCCAATCTCGTCACCCTCCCGAAAATCGTCTTCCCGTTGACCAATGTGGTTCATGCCATCGAACAAAGATTCTATACCGTTTGCAACATTCTGAGACTGGTCGAGAGATCTTGCCTTGCCGTCGTGACGTTCAAGAAATGCATCAGGAAAGGTCGCATTTCGGGGCGGTGCTGATCCTAATAGCAGCACTGAGTTCGAATGTGAGGCATGAGGCCTGGCGGTAGCTTCGAAGCTGGCCCGATAGCTTTCGAGATTTGGAGTGAATGACCATTCGGGTGCGGTCTGATAGGACTCTGGGATAGAATCCGCAAGCGACTGGCCTTGTTCCAAGCTGGTCCTCATCGCTTTGACCAAGAGGTCCCGATTTTGATCAATCATCGCGGGAGTAATTCCTTCAGCTCTTAGCAGCCTGCCCAAGTTCATCCATGTCTGACGGCCTTCTGGCGAAGACGCATCCAGACTGTGAGATAAAATTGGGGTTGCTTGTCGTTGCTGAGAGGCTAGGATCTTTTGCAATTGGGCTTCTATTCTGGCTTGACCCTGCTCGAGCCGCTCCGCTGTGGAATTAGCTTGGACTCGGGAATCTCTCAAAGCCTCTTCAAGTCCAGCAGAGGCGACTTCAATCCGAGCCTGAGAGTCTGATATCTCGACCTGACCGTCACTTGCGGCATCAATTAGTGCTGCTCATGCCGGTAAGATTGGACGAGAGAGTACCTTAGCAGAACAATATTCAAGGCCGTCAAGGCGTCGACTCGTGCAGATATCGCAGACTGAAACTCCGGAATCCTCTTGGCAAACTTAAGTTCCCCAAGTTTACGACGTAGGCCGTGGAGATACCTGCCTTGCGCGTAGAACATTGGTAGATAATCAAACTTCAGGCTCTCAATATCAGTGGGAACACTCTTGCAGCCTAGTATCTGAACATAAAGTAGCTCCTTACAGCTATAGGCGGAAGCTGTAAGCATCTTTCGTCCGGATTCATCAAGATCGTGACTTCTCTTTTCGATTAGTGACTGCGTCTTTAGCAGTAAATGCTGGAAGATAAGAAGGTCTTTGGTGAAACCTCGACACGCGCCTGGTGCTTCTTTGAACTCGACAGACAGCTTATATGCAAGCTGTGCACAATACACAAAATCTGACACGCTGAAGCCGAAACTCATGCTGGCGGCGATGCCTTGTGACTTCACAGACGTACGAGAGTGGGAAACTGTCTTGCAGAGAAGCGGCAACAACGAAGAAAGTATTCAAGATGAACGATTGTCTGGCTTGGTACGATGTACTCCGTTCCCATGTGTAAGTCAGTGCGCCCGACTCGACGAGCAGGCTTCGCCCTCTTGAGTCAGCCACTCATGCACGACGAGGTGGGTGCTTGCACAGCCTCGGAGTCTTAGCGCAAGGCGCCTGCCTCATCCTTATGATGTTGAACACGGACCAGACTAAATGACGGCAAAAACATCAATCTGGAGCTCGTCTCTACGGATAGGTCATTATTATCGGGTTCTGGAATCGCTGAGAAAGATTGGAGCATATTACGCCGATAGGCTGACTAAGCCGTTTGAGGCAAAGCTTGAGCATACTCCGTATGGATAAACAAATCCTATCATCTGAACGCATCATCATCTGTCCGAGGTGACAGCTTGGCCGCCTACCTAAGGTCGAAGCGATTGCTGTTATGGCCAGTCCACTTTCACCTCCGTTTTTCGCTCTACCGCTCGAGCTGCGCATGAAGATATACGAAGAGTTACTTAGCCCAGATCCCACTCGAATTCACACACTCTATCATGACAGACATGGAAGAGGCTCCTCTTTCAATTTCCACCCAAACATACTCAGCGTGTGCAGGCTGGCTCATGACGAAGCTATCTCTCTCCTCTACTGCAATAACATCTTCGAAATCTATATTGCGACGCCAGTAGTACGACAATGTACTGGTGGAATATATCCTGACCATGTCCCCGATCCTCCACCTCTTCTACGAGAAGATGATGCTCTCATGATCCGATCCGTGTCAGCACACTCTTCCCAGCCAATTAGCGACAGGACAAAGGCACATGCATCCCACATCGAGCTTGGATGCCCCGGCACAATACATCTACACTGCTTCCTACGCCTGCGGCACATCAGGTTGGTGACTTCGCGGAGCGCAATATGGGGCGCGACAAGGGGAGGAGTGTTCTTTTCTACTACAGGAAAGCTCATACTGAGGCTACTTCACGACTTGGCTGGCGAAGCTCCTTCGCTACCGCGTAAGAGTCTTGCATTCATCGTTCATCCAGATTGGAGGATTAAGCACGGGATATTCCAGCCCGGGAGGACTGCTAAGAATGATAAGGCCATGGAGATGCTTGCTCTCCTACAAAAGATTCAAAAAACAAGGGCAGTGGATTTGGACGAGAAAGTCATCTCAAATAAACTCGGGCGACTTGGGACGAAAATCGTCGACATTGACGTGTCGGTAGCAAGCTTGGCTGGTAGCGAGTGAGTACGCTTGGATTGCAGTCGTCAAGAAGCCCGCCAGATCAAACGAGCATATGTATCGTGGGTAGTTGTATTAAAAAGCAGATATGCGTCTAGCATAGGTAATGAATATTAGAAGGGTTCACTGCCTTGTGGGCCAAACCCTCTAGTGGGCCATTTCCTTGATAACTTCAGATCCGTTGAGGTTTGATATCTTCGTTTTGCCTGCAGAATTGTGATATCCAACCTTTGTACCGAATTCAAGCCCAGTACTGGGCGTAATGTTAAATTTCAATTGGTGCTGGCCCGCTGGGGGGTTTGGCCCATAAGGCAGTCCTCGGCAGTGAGCCCTTCTAACACTAGCTCCCGACTTCTCGAGTTCATCCGGGGAAGCGTCCTCTACTTAAGGATTGCCTAGACCTCTGTAAAATAATGGATCTAACTTCAAGTCTTCTTTATCCGGACCACGCTAGCGTGAAGCCCTAAATATTGAACTTCACTTCTGACTTGACGCGAGTTCATGTCACAATATTCCCTACAGCGCGACCATGGCCCCAAACCCCCTTTCAAGGCTCATTTCCAAGTTCAGAGAAGCACGATGTACCTGCCGCTCCTTCTCCACCCAACTCCCACGCCTCTACCCAGCAG
>JASZXT010000417.1:0-23691 GCA_035521555.1 Lecanoromycetidae sp. Uapishka_2
GATTCGGACTCGGGGCTCACGCCCTCGCGGATAATAAAGGCGCGGAGGTTTTCATAGATCAAGAGGCCGAGGTCAGAAGTCATGATTTGGTCTCCGTATCCGTGACGGATGGTGACGCGGTAGATGTTCTGCAGTGCCATTTTTGGGCCAGCAAGTGGGAAACAGCGAGTCACGCTGAAGCGATCGGCGGGAGGGACGGTTGGGCAGGAGAGGGGCCGGATGTGGAAGAAGACGATGACGGTGGGGGCGGCCTGGAATTTTTGCAGGAAGTGGACGAAGACTGTGGGGGTGCCGTTGGGAGAGCCAGTTTTGTCGAAGAAGACACCCACGCCGCGGAGGCGTGAGACAGGTGCACCTCCTAGCGCTGGAGTGAGGCGGAGCGTGGATGTTGAGTCATGATTTTCTTTGTCGTTATTTGGAACTTCAATCAGGAGCTGTGAGGGAGGAACGCGGTCTTCGGCTTCGGCGGCCCATTGAATTTCCTTTCCGTAGCGCCAGAGGACGAAGATGCTAGAGAGGAGGACGGCGAGGCAGAGAGTGAACCAAGCTCCGTCGGGGACTTTGGTGAGAGCGGAGGAGAGGTAGAGACCGTCGAGGGTGCCGAAGATGAGAAAGCCCGCTATAACAATAGCGATTTGGAGGCGCCAGACTATGGTGGCTACAAGAGAGACCATGCATGTTGTGATGAAGGTGACCAGGATGACGCAGACCCCGTAGGCTTCTCCCAATTTGGTAGTCTGCAGAATCTATATCAGCTGCTGGGTCGTGATCTTGGAAATGGAACCCTTACGTTACTATAAGCTGCAGTGACACAGATTGTTCCAATCATGAGAAGCCAGTTGACCCACGGAATATAGATCTGGCCGTGGAAAATCTTGGAGGTGTGCTTAACTTTGATCTGAGGGAAATACGACAGCTTAATAATTTGAGAGAGCAGCTTGAATCATGTTAGGATGTAACTGATAGTGTGAATGGAGAAGTAAACCTCACCTGGAATGTAGCGGTAATCATGGTCTGGCTTGCAACGATGGCCGCGAGGATTGCAATAACCAAGCTGGGATAGAACATGCCCGGTGGAACGGAGTTGAAGAAAGGGTTCGAAAATGCACCAGTGTTCTGACTGATGTAGGCAGCTTGGCCTATATACGCCAAGAGAAGGCAGGGAAAGGCGAAGCACATCCACGATAGCTGTATAGCAGGTCTGGAAAAGGCACCAAGGTCGGCAAACAGCGCTTCGACACCAGTGAAAGCCAGCAGAATACCACCAAGCGATCTCCATCCGTCGGTCTTGTTGCGCACGAAATATGCTCCAGCAAAATAAGGGGAAAACGCTTTCAATACAGTATGATCGAAGTGAGCAAGGTTATATATCCCGAATGCAAGATTGAAAATCAGCCATATGATGACAACCGGAGCGAACATACTGCCAATCCTTGAGGTTCCAAGAGGTTGGATAACGAAAAGGAGGATCAGAATGGCGCATGTGGTTCCAACGATCGTAGATTTGCTAATGTCCGGTTGTACAACTTCCAAGCCTTGAATGGCGCCAAGGACTGATTGAGCAGGCGTGAGGACGCCATCAGACATGACGAGAGAGACTCCTAGAACACCCACCACCTTAAGAAGAGCTTTCATCCCTCGACTTCTCTCCATGAAACTTCTCGCATGTTTGTTGCCGGGCTTCAGGTCTGACGTATTGATTCTTTCCATCTTAATCGACCTTTCTTCTCTTGGATCACGGCGGACGATATTTGCATAGCGTGACAGAAGCGAGTAAACTGCAAAGGTTCCACCCTCGCCCTCGTCATCCGCTCGGAGGACGATGAAGATGTACTTGACGCTAACCATCAGCGTAAGTGTCCAGATGATGAGTGACAAAGCGCCGAGAAGGTCATCGTGGCTGGGCTCGGAAGCGAAAGTCGAGGAGTAGACATAGAGCGGGCTGGTCCCAATATCACCGTAGATGACACCAATTGATTGATACGCCAGCCTGCAGAACTCAATTAGGATACTTCTCGATCATGAAGATGAGGTCTGCCTGCCAGAACAGCAGTTTGCCATGGAAATGCTACTGTAGTATTAGCCCTGTAAAGTATGTAGTCTCCAACCCCTAGGCCGACTCACTTGTGCCTTCCTTAAATCCCTGTCGTCGTCATCGATGCCACGGTCTTTCTCTGAAAGTTCCTGTCCCTTCAAAGAATGGGAGCGCTGAGAGCTGCCCCGGGGACGCGCATAAATGCCAGCTCCACCATTTGATATGACGCGAGTGATTGCGTCCTCCGAAATTTGGACGCGGCCAGTGTCTAGATTCATTGGGGGTAGCAATTGAACAGCTTTTGGTGAAGCAAGTGTACGTAAATAGGACCAGGAAGAAGGTGGAGAATGGATAGAAAAACAAACACAGTAGGAATGCGCTGGAGCTTCATATAGCTTCGTCTCAGGGCCCACCCTTTGTCTAGGATATCTGACGGCCTTGACGCTACTGCAATTGGCATGTCGAATTTGCCATCTCCTGTCTCCATATGCCACATGAAGCTGACTGCGCCCCCAAGGCTAAGTCTGGATGCAGGATGGTCGAGGAGTGGGTCATTCGCCTGGTAAGTGACTAGACAACGATAAAGGGATAGCTTTGCACGTGGATCACACGGGGCATATGTGAGATGCTTTGGACTTGTTCGTTATCATGAATCTGTTTGGTCCAAAAATCCCGCATCTTGTAACTTGCATACCACCCCCACTTCCCGACCCCATTCTACGTAGTGCAAAACAGTCGCATCGTTGTCCTCACTACTTCACAGCTTAGAGTTGAGACCTGCATTTCTTTCTTCCAATTTTGACTGTGAAACGGATGATTTCAAGAAATCGAGGTTGAGAGCTGTTGTGGCATTTCATGCCACTAGTTCTAATGCAACTGACGGGAGGGCCGCGCCGTTGCGACTAGAAAGGAGGCTAAATCGACTTGAAAGGAGGCACAAACGACTAGAGTAGAGGCTAGTTCTGAAACGATTGGAGTCCGCTTGCAAATCGACTCCAGAGGAGGCACACCAAAAGCAAAGGGTGGTCCGTGCTTTCCTCGCCTATGCCTTTGACCCCCGTCGTTTGCCACTGAGCCAAATGCCGTACCTTACCTCTGGAAACCAATTGACACCAATGCTAAGCGACCTCACATAATCTCGCAGAAGGAGCATAGTGAACATCACCAACAACGCTCCATAACAATCAGAGTAGGTGGCTCTAAGCCTCTGCTCTCAAGATCGTCTACACCTTATTCAGATAGAATTGACGGTTTTTGTTGAGGTTTAGGCAGCTGGGTTAGGGTCTCCATGGTGTTTAGAAAACCCTTGGCAAGGTAAGATGTTCTCGAGGCCCATTTCGACACCTACCTATTGGGGTAGTGGTTGCATGTCCAGCAATATTTGGCAGAAGTCAACTCATCGGCCTTTTACAGATATCCTAAACATGACAGCGATATTTGACTTTTCAATTTTCACTGATTCAAAGCCACCCAATGTTCTGGTTCTCTGCATATTGATGCTTGCTACGGAGTATGACACTTATTATCAAGGATTTTGGGGGAGCCATGCTTTTGGTAGACAGTCGACTAATCAAAAGTCTATAATGTATCCCCCAGCGGGCAAGTAGTCAAGGATTGCCACCAATTAAGTGTGCGACCTGACCTGACGAAGCGAGAAGCATATACTGTCAGTCACAAGTCAAGTACGATAGCAGTGTAGCGGCGTAGCAGCCGAGAAATAATGTGACATTGTATTCTACTATGCCTCCTAGTCTACCTATGATACACTTTTTAGGAATTGAAAGTTGCAACACCCTATTGCCAGGGGCTATACATGGTTTGGAAGACATTGGCGAAGTCGGTGTGATGATAGCATCTTCAAAACTTGAGATCTAGGATGTGACCTTGTGCATGGCCTCGGCAAGACGCTTGACGTTGTCGGTTGTAATACCAGCAACAGAAATTCTGCCGTCTTTGGTGGCGTATACCGAGTGCTGTGACATGTAAGCGAAGTACAGGAACAGAGTAAGGTATTTCAAAACATACCTCCTCAGCTAGCTTGTCCATTTGCTCAGGCTTCAAACCGGTGTATGCAAACATGCCGATCTGGCATTATCAGCTTCGAGAAGGTTGCCCTCAAAGAGCTCCAGGCTACGAACCTGCGACGTAATATGACTCCAGTCATGCTTGCTTCCTATGTCCTCAAGGTTCTTCTTAAGCAAGGCTCGCATTTTGATGATTCGATCTGCCATTCCCTTCACTTCCTGCAGCCACTGCTCGTTCAATTCTGGGGTTGTCAAGATCTTGGAAGCAACGCGGGCGCCGTGGACCGGAGGATTCGAGTAGAGTGGCCGCACGAGGATTTTGATCTGTGAGTCGACTCGCTTCTTCTCTTCAGAGGACTTGCAACAAACGGAGAAGGCGCCAACACGCTCGCCATAGAGACCCTGAATCGAGTTAGTACGACGCTTCGTAAATAGTTGGATGTTCAATTGCATAGAAGACCGTACCATGTTCTTGGCGAAACTTTGGGAAAGACAGAATTGGTGGCCTTGGCTTTGGAAGTGTCTGACCGCGAAAGCGTCTTTGTTGGTATCGCCGCTGGCAAATCCCTGATACGCCATGTCGAAGAAGGTATAGTGATTCTTCTCCTTCACAACATCACTGATCTGTTTCCATTGCTCTTCGCTTGGGTCAATGCCCGTAGGATTGTGTGCGCAGGCGTGCAAAAGCACAATGCTGGCTTCAGGCGCGGCCTTTAGGTCTGCTACCATACCCTCAAAGTCTAGTCCAATGGTGTCCTTGTTGTAGTACCGATATTTGACGACTTCAAGTCCTGAATCTTTGAATACAGCGTTATGATTGGCCCAGCTGGGTGTCGGTATGAAAATCTTCTTGGTAGGGTAGAAGCGAGCAAGGAACTCGCCACCGATTCGGAGAGCACCTGTTCCAGAGATAGACTGTGTAATTGCCACACGATCATTTGCAATTGCGTCTGAACCTGAACCATAGGCGAGAATTGCAGCGGCCTTGGTGAAAGCGGGGACTCCGGTGATTCCAGCATACTCTTTATCGAGGTTCGAATCGACTACTGCCTTTTCAGCTGCCTTGACCGAAGGAAGGACGTAAGGCTTTCCCTTATCATCACCTGGAGATAATTGTAAGCTGTAGATGTTGAATAGCTGTAGAGGTTACGTACGATATGCTCCTACCCCCAGGTTGATTTTTTTATTGAAGCTATCTGCCTTGAAAGCTTCTGTTATACCGAGGATGGCCTTGTAGGAAATCATTAACTAGCAGACTTATGGTGCTTGCCAGAAAGTCCTACATACATCCTGGATTTCATTAGTTAACACCTCACGGCCATTGGGTCGAGGAGCGTACTGGGGGCCCTTGTGGCACATTCGCCCATGTGGAGGCGGACCTTGCTACTAACGTCTTGGGCAAAACAGCCCGGAACGCAGCTTGCCGCGGAACGAGTTGGCAGTATGATAGCATGTTAGATAACTATTGACACTTTGCAAAAGAGTAAAACCGAAAGGATTAGATGAAAACAAAGAAAATGGGAATTTTTTGTTTCATTGCATTTAGATCCAATTGGAAGCTTAGGTTTCCATGTGGCAGAGACCAATTAATGAGCGGAAGCTAACCCGGATAGACTAACCGTAATCATCTTCACAGATTCGACCCTTATTTCCAAAGTGCAAGCAGAGAACAATTTGTTACTTATCTGTCAATTCACTATGAGGCTAAATCTGAGATGCAAGACAAAGTATCGCAGTCAATCTGACCCTGGATGCGGCGAGAAACGCACGCGGTGATCTGATTTCCTCGTCTTCTTCTCATAGCCTTCTGGTACTAAGGGAAATTTGCTCACGAGGGCTTCGAAAGCCCGGGGCCTCAACCCAGCTCTCCAATACTTTCACAAACCCTCAGTCGCTACCTTCAACCCACGATATGCATTTCGCCTTACCGCCTCGCAAGACTTCTCATCCTCCACCTTACGCAAGAGCCTCTCGATCGTCGCCCATACGGCGAAAACAGCTGCAGCTTGGCGCGCTGATAGCTTGCGTTGTCCTTGCGCTTCTATACCTCTCTACACATTTGTTCAAAGGTCATGGGGAACGAGTTCCCTCAGGTACACCCGATATAGTAGTGGTGACAGTTCTGGATGAGGCTACGATGAGCGAAGAATATAGGGACAGGATAAAAGAGAATAGGAAATATTATGCGAATAAGCAGGGTTTGTATTTCGAAGCCACAGATGAGATCGTTCAAGATTAACCTAACGATTTCACTGTACAGGCTATGCGACTTTCTTCCCAGACGTCGCTGATTATGATTTCGGTAACTCTCCAAGAAGTTGGGCTATGGTCCCAGCACTTCGTCACGCCATGACCGCCTTCCCTCATTCCACTTTCTTCTTTCTACTCTCGCCTCACAGCCTCATCATGAACCCTTCCATCGATCTCAAATCACATATCTTGGAACCAAAGCGTCTGGAGTCGGTCATGATCAGGGATAAGCCAGTTGTTCCACCGGACAGCGTCATTCGGACTTTCACGCATTTGAAGGGCGATAAAATAGACCTGGTACTGACTCAAGACAACGAGGGTCTCTGCCAGGGCAGCTTCATCCTCAGGCGGGGTGAATGGGCGAAGTTCTTCTTGGATACGTGGTTCGACCCGTTGTATCGTAGCTACAATTTTCAGAAGGCCGAGGGTCATGCACTGGTATTCTCTTTTCCTCAAACGAGAGTTTGTAGCATGATAGCTGATATTTCCATGACAGGAACACGTTGTTCAATGGCATCCTACCATCTTAACAAAGTTGGCTCTCATTCCACAAAACCTCATCAACTCATATGGCGTGGACATCGCTAGCCGAGGCGGTAGGGATGTCATGCACAAAGAAGGCGAATTCGTTGTACGGCTCGTCGCATGCGAATTGGACTCAAGTCGATACTGCGAAAAGGAGTTTGATCAATACTATCAGCAATGGAAGGCTTTACTCACTAAAGGGAGTCTGTAGGGCTCCAGGGCTCATTCATCACGAATTTGGACACCTTCTTTCGCTATACTGTGGCTTATTGTATCATATGTTGGCTGTTCTGGAGCAACGGGCTTCTATATAGACTACTAATGATTTGGTACTTATAGGGAGGGATACCCTTGTCTGGATGACGGGTTACGTTCATGTGGATTAATGTTAATTTCTTGAAATGATCATAGGACAACCATTTTCAACATGCAGGAGAGAGCAATGACAGAGTAGTAGTTCGAAGTATTTCAGTGTAGCCATAGAACTACTAGCTACGGGTTGGTCCGCTGCCAGGCCGACGAAACAATTCTCGTGCTTTTCATGCAACAGGCTGTGACCGATCAAAATCCCCGTTTTTACTCGAATTACTTCTATTTTAGATAGATTGTTATAGATTTTACTTTGTATTAAAGACCAGTCATTGAACAATGAAGAGTACCTGCGCTATACTTCGTATAATTCCGCGCATACCAGTCTTGTTGAAGTACGTCGCTAAAAGTACAGCTGTATCTGAGTCAAGTTCAGACTTATGATCACGACGTCGCTGCCATGCCACCAAGACCTCAATTGACCCACTTCCTATGCCTTCCCCTTGTCAACTCGTCCACTCGCCCCCAATGGCAAGCCTCCATTCAGCGTTTCACAGCCGAGGTCTCAGGCCCCGACGTGCCAGAAGAATCTAGATTGTCGCCGAAAGCAATCAGGCCCGTCGGCGCCATACACCTAACGCTTGGCGTTATGAGTCTCCTTACACCCGAACGTGTGGAGGCAGCTTGTACCTTTCTACGAAGCCTAGACATGTCTGCCATCCTCCGAACAGCGAATGACACTTCGCCGAATGCGTTGGACGCTGTCACTTTCAGAGGCTTAGAGGCTATGAGCTCTCCGTCGAGAACGTCGGTTCTTTACGCTGCAACAAATGCCTATGCAGCTGCATTGCTACCTTTCTCTACTTATCTGCGCAAGGCTTTTACAGTGGAAGGTTTCATGGTACCAGAGGACCGGGATCTCAAGATACATGCCACAGTGGTAAACACGATCTATGCGAGGGAGACGAAGAGTGGGAAGAAGAGATGGGGAAAGGGAAGTGGGAAGTTCGATGCGACTGAATTGGTGCAGAAATACAAAGATTGGGAATGGGTGAAGGATATGAGGATTGAAAATGTGGCGATATGTAAGATGGGCGCAGAGAACATTGTGGAGGGCGATGCGCTGGTAGATCAGGTCTATACCGAGGTCGCGAGTGTACCCTTGGTTTACGGAGATTGAGAAATGGTTCCATGATACAAATTGGGTGTGTGTACTATCATCAGGGGCAATTGGATATTGAAACCTTTCATCTATGAGATGGAGGATCGGAACGTCATGCATCGAAGTCGTACCCTTTGGATATGGTTGTCGGACGGACTCTCACAGAGAATGCTAGGCCTCGTTGTCTCAAAAGCGACGCAGATACCACCCACAGGACGAACGACGCATGTCATTCTATCTAAGAGGGTTATTACAAGAAGGAAGCCAAGATCTTGAACCCGTCGCGGCATGTGTGGGCGTCGCACGTAATCAAAGCGGAGATCTTTGCTCTTCAAATTGGATGTTTGTTGAAAAATTTGACCAAAATATATAACGCCTTCTGGAGGTAGACGAGATCGTGGCTGCCTCCTTTTGGCAACGTTTTTAATAGTTGCTTGTTAGTCGCTCCTAACAATGTCGACCTCAAGGAGGAGGTTAAAACATATCAGACGAACAACACGAGTTATCATTACTTTCACAGATACGTTATCATATAGCACGACTTCGCACAATTGGACTCAAGTATCCACTAGCTATGTATCGCATAAGAAATGCGGAGCAGGCATCAGCTTCTTACCAGGGGTTGTCGGAAGGTATTGGATGGATATTTGAATCCCCTAATGAAACCCTCGAGAACCCCTCCGTCACCCAAGAGCGAGTATTTCTACATCGGTGCTCACTAGGATCCGGATACGTGGATGAAAAATGTCTCCAAAACCTTTGCGACGTCGATTTTGTGAAGCCAAAGCGTCCAGCAAACCACTAATGCAGGTGGATGATTTCAAAGAGCCTAACAATAACCAAAAAGAAGCCTTGAATGAGTGGGAATTTCCTCCAATCCCAGCTCCAAAGCTCGAGCCGTACTTACTCCCATGTTCTAAACGAATTGTGCAGTACTATTCGCCCCTTTGCAAATTCACGTGTCCTTTCCATTGTCATCTCAGCAGGCAATGGAAGCATTCGTTCGAGCCTAGTGCTAGGACCTCTTCGTCCAGATGTACAGGAGTCCCTTTTGTCAAAAGCTCATGTGGTAGAGAGCATGGCGAACCGGGTCAGACTCATTTCGTCAACGTAGATGACGCATTTTCATGGGGATGGGAGACAATCAAATCAGTTTTGGCAAGTCAGATCTCTCAACCACAAGGAAAGCTACCAATTGCTTGGAGCACCATGAAAGATATCCCGCGATGCTTGACTTTCCCTATCGAAGAAGACGATATCGCTGGTATCAAAGTGCTCTTCGTAGGGAACAAGGTTCCAGATGGCCATAGGAACTCGAAATACACCGCATTGACAGTAAGTGGAAAGGGCTTGAAGCAGTTGCCATCATGATTGACCATTATTGACGGGACTCTATAGTGGTTTATTATCAACCGATCGCAGTCAATGGCTAAAGATCTTCCCAAAACTGATCTCATCTTGTTTCATGATTTCAGTGGCATACGGTGAGCGTAGACACTTCGCAACAAGCCGATTGGGGTCTTGACAACAGACAGAGAATCTCTTGTCTTTGACTCCGCGTTAGAGTCCATACATGACAATTCTGTGTCGGAAGCCGAGGGTCTAGCGATCCGAACCTTGACGATTTGCAGTGAAGACGACAAGCCCACAGATATCACAGCCATCCAGCAACTCCTCGATTTGAATGCGAACATTGAGACTCGTGACGGCGCCCACGCCACTCCTCTCATCGTCGCAGCCAAGTTGAAGTCTGCCTCATTCGTAGCTTTCCTACTCTCTCACGGTGCCTGCATCTACGCAAGAGACTCTGCAGGCTGGTCCGTGCTTGAGACTGCCATTTTCTATGATAACCACGAGGTCCTCGACTTCCTATTGACCCATTATTATAGATACAGGCGTCCACCGCGCTTGATCGGCTCAGGCGTTTTGCGTGTTGCTGCTGAGCATGCAGATCTGGAAACCGTGAAGCTTCTCGTCGAAGCTGCGGAGAACGGGATGCATGCGAGGAATTTGGACAGACAGCTGCTGAAGACTACCATGGATGTGCTAAGAGGCAGAGATGATTCTTCGGACGATTTGTGCGAGGCGTTTCAGTGTCTTGTGAATACTGTGCATGGAACAGCTATTGAAAAGGAGGGTAAAGAGGTGAAGGGGAAGGGGAAGATGGTAGGGCGATGACTTGATTGATTTGGATTGCTTCATGATTTGTTGGATTAAAATTTCAGAGTCAAGAAAATCTTGAAGTTTTGGAGGGGTCAGACGTTCTATAAACGAACGTACTACCACCCCTCTTCTTATCGTGACACGAAAATATGAATAATCCTATGGCGAGCGAGATCCAGTTGTGGGAAATATGACTTTTATTATAATCCTGTTGTCGGATTGGTCGCAGACCCAGTTGTACTACCTTAATTGCAAAGTGTGAGTTCTTTCGCGAGTGACCCCTCCATACACCTAGAAACTACTCATTTCCCTCACTGATCCATTACTTTCAAGCTCTCCGAATCCTAAGAATAGCCCTTCAGAGATTCTATACCGTTGTACCCTGTACAATGAGTCTTTCACACGATCACTCCACGCAAGGAGCCACTAAAGTACTCGCAGCAATCGCTGCCTCTACTAAAAGTTTCACTCGACAAGATCCTGGAGCACGAGAAAAATTGCTTTCGCTAGCCCGTCAATTGACTGCTGCCCTGGAGACGCCAAGTGAAATCATCCAGAGAATGGGCTTCGCGGAGGTATGAGACAGTAAGGTAGGCAGCTTCACGGGACTGAAAAGCTGATGTTTTTTAGCCCGCCGCATTTGCAGCAGCTCGATTGGCAATCGACTTGAAAATTTTCGACGAGCTCGAAAAAGCGAATGGTGCTTCTGTGGGCACTTCGAAGCTTGCTAAAGCAACTGGCGCGGACGCCTCATTGATTGGTACGATCCCTGTCTTGATGATTGCTATGCTTGTGTGCTACTTCTGGCTGCCTGCTTGCAATACGGTCTAAATTTCTAAGTAGCTCGAACCATGAAACATCTCTCCGCCATGAGTATCGTCACAGAAACGAAGGCAGATGAGTTCGCTTCCACGCCGTTTTCGAAAGCATTGACTGTCCCAAAGTATCGTGACGGTATAAGCTACCTGTTTGTAATCCTCGACCAGACTTACTCATTCGAAGCTAACCTTGGTGAAGCTTCGATGTCGCTGGACCACCGTTCCATGGGATACCTGCGTATCTGAAGAAGACGAACTACCAAAACCCTGGAAATATCACAGACGGTCCATTTCAGTACGCCCATAATACTAAGAACCCTATCTTTGCATGGCTAGCGGAGCGCCCTGAGCATTTGGAACGCTTTAATAACTATATGAGTGGATCTCGCCAGGGAAAGCCTAGCTGGATGGACGAAGGTCTCTATCCTGTGGAGGCCCGACTGAGCCAAGGTATGAGAGATGCTCGACTTGAGGTCTTCCTCGTCGATATTGGAGGTGGTATCGGTCATGACCTCCAGGAACTCAAGACAAAACACCCCAAAATATCAGGCCGTCTGGTATTACAAGACCAGCCAAGCGTTATTGATCAGATTGGCCAAGCTCCAGCCGGTATCGAATTGACTGTTCACAATTTCTTCACGCCGCAGCCTATCAAAGGTACGTGAGTGGCACAATTTTGAGACGCGAAATTGAGCAACTGAGGAATTTTCTATATAGGCGCAAGAGCATACTATCTCCACTCCGTTCTTCACGACTGGGACGACGCGTCCTGTCTCAAAATTTTGCGCAACATCACTTCAGCCATGCAAATAGGCTACTCCAAGCTGCTTATTAATGAAAACGTTGTTCCTGATTTTGGAGCCATGTCATCGATTACTTCGATGGATTGGCTCATGATGGTTTCGGGTGCAGTGAAAGAACAGACGGAGATGCAATGGCGGGCGTTGCTCAAAGAGGCAGGGTTGAGGGTAGTAGGGATCTGGACTTACGAGCAGGGTACGGAGAGCTTAATCGAGGCGGAGATCAATGATTAATGTACTTCTAACAGGGTTTGGCGTGGGCTCTCCAGCTACATTCTCGCAAGACTTGTGAGGCACCCGCAATATTTTCAATAATGGCTGTACTGCGATAGCGACGCTATACTTGTGCATTCGCTGACATGTACCAATCGGGATTCAAATGACACCTAATCAAGAGAGCTTTCCTGCCCCGTCGTCAGGATCTTGAGCTCGCCAGTCGCCGTGTGCTCCACCTTGGTCTTCTGCGGAAGCTTGTTGAGATTGAGGGCAAGCTTCGGGCCCACTTTAGTGACATCAATGAGCTCTCCTCGTTCCCGGCGCTCACCACACGTGAGGTAAAACGTCCTTGATGGGCGAATTTGATAAGACATACTAGGCTGCGGTACGAACACAGCGACCGGGTATCCCTTTGAGTCGTACGAAGCCCTATTCGCCAGTCCGATGATCCATTGCGCTGTGAGGCTGGTCAGATCACTAAGGCAAATTGAATTGAGAGGGTCCCACCATTTTTTGCTTGGTCTTTTGGGAAGTCGTCGCCTGTGACGATTTCAAAGCAGTGGTTATGCCCTTGCTTTGGAACACCTTCCGTGGTGAGTATTGGTGCAATGTAATCGCCATGAATCATCGCTCGCACGGACGCGCCGTACTCTAGAGTGTCATCATCGTCGTCTTTGAGTCGACCGAGAGTAACCTTGGTGGTTTGTACAGCAATCGTCTTGTCTTTGCCTTGGATATAATCAGGTTGGATGATGCCAGCAAAAGCGTAGTATTCCTTTGCTACCTCGAAAGATGCAACTCCACCGGGAGGTATGGTTACGGTTATGTAGATGGTGTTCCATGTGTCTGGTGGCGAAGAGACTTTGTCATTGATTTTGGGCGTCTCATTGATCAGATGGTAATTTTGAGGACCACCCGTTGAATTGACCACAATTATAAAGTTTGACATAATGAACCTTTACAAGGGGGCAATTGTGAAATAGTCGCCGCAAACGCTTAAATCAGATGAGGACCCACGAACAGCGAGGAATAGAATGCTAATGCGTGGTTCCTGTCTGGAGAGCATGGTCCTCTTCATATGTGCGAATTATCTGATCGGCTGAAGCCTCGACGAAGGCCCCGCAAGTCTAGACCAGGCATTGACAGTCATGCCTTTGATTTGCATGTGGCGGTGAAGCGACATGTCCAAACTATGCCAAATTGAGCTCTTTAAAAAATGATTTACGACTTGTATACCACTGCCAAATTAGACTCGGTGAATGGAAAATTCATCTTGACATATTGTTTATTCTAGACTTCCCTGCCTCGCTTGCCACTGGTATTCGCAATGCGCTCGCTTACATGTCCTAAACAGGTAAAGTGGCTTGATTTAGTACATATGAAGCAGTGTACTGGCGGAGTTTTCTGTACCAAGTCAACTTCACAGGCTGGTGGTTAGACGCAACGATCTCAAATTCACATTCGACTCCCACATTCGGTCTGCGCTTAGTACAGCGGGGTGGCACTCGCCATGAATACAGAGTACCATGATTGATATCTGCAGCTTCAAACAAGTCCCAGGCATCGGCGAGGCAAATGGCGGCTCGCGTCGTGCTTTACCAGGCCATTCTGCAATCTGTACGCTGTAGCGCTTGCGTGAAGAGTCTACCCCATACCCCTGACATTGTAGATTCCATTTGAACCTCCGAGGGCAGATAGTACTATGAGGACCCGGCAGCGGCTCCGCAACACAGCACATACTTGGTTCCAGGTCTCGGGTGCCTAACTCCGTTGGGTATCTATTGTAATGATGCCCTGTCTTCCTTAGCAAGTTTGCGTCATGTTGTCTGTCAAAGAGTATTGATTTGTTCATTCTTCGACACTCTTCTGCAGCAACTCAGTCCACGTTTATTATCCAATTTTCTGCTTTCGCAACTGATTGGACTGCTTGCATTTCAATGAGCAAATCCTGCACATTCAACTTGCCAATGTAAAAAGTGACATGGTTAGGCTGTCTCTTTTGCGCGTGCGGGGCCGAGTTGCATCCGCCGATACATCGTTGGTGCAGGCTACTACATGAAGGAGGCGCATGGCGTTGAGTCTCGACTTTCGTAGTAGAGTACAGCTGTACAAGCGAACCAGAGTACTGGCGTAGACGCAGACTGCGGCTATCTGCATGTAGGGGACTCAGGGTCAGCCTTCCATGTTTTGATCGACATGGCCCTGCGTTACGGCCGCACCAGTCTGCGAAACAATATCTTCCACACTGGACCAGACGACCAATTGTCAATCCATTGTCCAGGCGTATGATCCGTTGTGCGCCCCCTGACCTAGTCAGAGCTGAACACACCTTCACCGCCATGACGTTTCGGCTTCTCGAGAGTGGATAGTGGAGCAAGATGGCGTGTTGGATGGGGCAAGGGGGAGAAGGATCTGGATCACCAAAGGCCTCGGAGGTTCTAGACCAGGTTCGAATTAAAGATAAGGCTCACCCGGGGCGGGGGGCCTCATTGTTTTAGGGGTAACAGGTGTGCATTTTAGGTCGAGCACCTGCGGGAGGTCGTCATATGTGACGTCCATCCTTTGCTTAGGCAGTCCCAATAACCCCCAAAGGTCCCCCCTCATTTGACGGCTGATTAGGTAGTAGTCTGTAATTGTTCCTCAGCAAGCCTGCTATTTTACAGGTATCAATTCAATTTGAGGGAAATGATGTCTTTCTGACCATGTTTTCGGCACCGACCCAGCCTTGTGCTGGCAGTGGAGACATGCATCGGCCAAATCATGAAGTCCGCAAGAACCCCTGCTACAAGCGTACCTTCAACCATTAACCAAATGTTCACCCAAACCTTATGAGTGATGATATTCAAGAATGCTGATCCGGGAGCCAGGAAGCGATGTGCTCGTGGTTCATCCAATTGCAAATTCGCCTATGGAGGGAAATGATCTCATACCGTGGAGCGAATGTTTGCGAAAGTGCTAGTGCCATTATTAGTGCCTCCGGCTCTAGCCTTCTCGACCGCACTTATGCCACGCCTTCAATTATTGCTACTAACTACCTACCTAAGCTTCATCTCTATCGCTTTCCCAACATGGGCTTTGTGCTTACTATTACGCGAGCTCCTTATTCACCTCGACAGAGCTAGCATTAATACCAACTTTGTCCTTGCTCTACTTTCGAAACCTATCTCTCAACGTGCTCACCATAGCCTTCCCCCGAACCTATTGCCAGCTGCCCCACCAACCCGACGATTACTCCCCTCTTCGGTTTTGCTGTTACTGTGGGCTTCTGTGAAGCGAACAACATTTCAGGCAAACGTTGAACTGCATTTTGGGTGACTTTGTATTCCCGTGACAATGGTCAAGAATATCTTGCTGACACGATGAACAGACAAGCCAGTCCTCAGCTGTGACCTCCGTAGCCTATCATACCCTGTATTCTTCATCGTACAGTACATTCTGCTCAATAATTTCTCCATCCTTTGCCCAGAGTCCAGGAAGACAATTGTACAATAGTGACAGCACCCGCCGTCACAGCTCAACGACGAGCTAAGATTACCACTTTACCAACTATTTCTTTCCGGTGAAAATTTTGCCTGCCGGGTCTATTCTGTACACAACACACAACACACACATAACCTACATCAGAACCTATAAACTTTGCTAGCAAAATGGCTACACGTCCGGAAGCTGCTGAGGTTGGTCGCCTATGTCTTTTGATATCACAACTTTTGCGATACTCTTCTGATGGCTTACCCTCATTTCCAGTCCGAAAATGGTTCTACAGGTCTCCCTGACTGTGGCGACGCTATCGATCCGATCACTTTCGAGCAAATCCTTGAGATGGATGATGACGAAGACGAGCGCGAGTTCTCGAAGAGTATCGTGTTCGGGTTCTTCGACCAAGCGGAACAAACGTTCACCAAGATGGACTCTTGCTTGTACGTACCCACCACTGCGGTGATCGTGCTTACAGAATGCTCGATTCCTTTACTAATCCCTGGATTTACAGGAAAGATGGCGATCTGATGCAACTTTCGTCTCTCGGTCACTTCCTCAAAGGTTCCTCCGCCACACTCGGCCTCACCAAGGTCAAAGACTCCTGCGAAAAGATACAGCACTATGGCTCTCGGAATGATGAGAACGGCAACCCAATGAGGATCAGTGATGGAGAGATCCTGAAACTCATCAAGGAGACACTGCAGATGGTGAAGGTGGACTACAAGGAGGCCGAGAAGATCCTCAAGAAGTTCTATCATGATGCTTGAAGGGTATCGGGACAAGAGAACACAACACCTTCCATCAGCACATTGGAACGCAACATAACAGCATGGAGGTTGTAAGCTACAAGAAGTCTGTGGAGGGCTAGGAAATCTAGCACAACTGCCTGCAAGAACAATCAATGAGGAAAGAATAAGCGCCCAGTAGAGACCGTTCTTATCTTCGATGGAGCGTGTTCTTGTGACTATTGCTCGTGATTCGAAAGCGCTTTGCTATGCCCCACTTTCTATGACAAATCAAGCTCTTCATTTCGCGTGTATCAAATTTAACGCGATGAACATTGAGGCCACACGTGGGAGTGAATCTGGTAATTGCACCTCACCTCACCTCACCTCACCTTGTCTTTCTCCTTCCGCTATCTAGAAAATCAAGTCCGTTACACTATAACCATTGAGCGATGCTTTGCTCACGCCTGTGGCCGGCATAGCTGTTGGAATCTCGATCCCGTCGTTGAACTTCAAGTTAGATTATCACTACAAGGTGTTGACCCGAGCTTGTGACGTGGTACACATCTTTGACCTACATACATCGCGTGTTTACCGCAGCTTTGGTGAGTAGTGTCTTCACAGTAGTCTTTTTCGATGACACTGACATCTACGCTTATCTTAAGACCTCATCTCCACCAATCCAGCAGGCGTCAAGCATGGACAATGCTTCGGCAGCTTTGGCTATCGCCATGCAATTACGTGACCTTGACGAGCTCGAAGCTGCGAACAGCATTACAAAGGAGATCGCAGATATATAGCGGCAGCAACTCCGCCTTGATGCTGGCTTCGACTCTGTCTTGTTCGAAAGAAGCCGACGCCTTGCTATAAGCATGGCGAGAGCCATCGAGACCGACTCCACGATTATTGGGAGATTAACACGACTACCTCGCATCAATGAAGCCACTTATGACAGACTAGTATTTTTGAACAAATTACCTGCATCCCCCACACCTCGTATTCGTGCACCTTCAGACCTCCCAGGTGTACGTACCACAAAGCGAGCAAGATCGCCATCACCTGAAGACCGAAGTGCGTCCGCAGTGGCTGAATCAACCATTTCAGCGCCTTGTAGTGTTTCTGAAAAACACGCTCACAAGAGGCCAAAGGAGTCCATCGATGCTGATGCAGGCTTGCTGGCACTTCCAGCCGCAGAATCTTGCGAAACCTTCTGCTCAAGCTCGAATAGCCTGACAAGCAGCGAGACCACAATTTCATTAAAAGCTGCCGTCGCTGATACCGATATTCCTGCCACCACTCAAGTCAAACCAGATGGAGCAAATGGCGATAAAGTACCTTTGAAAGCAGACTGTATCAGCTGCAGCGCGCAGTTGCCCCTCACCGATTTAGTCAAGACAACATGTTTGCACTTTTACTGTAAGGACTGTTTCGAGTCATTCATCACAGCAAATCTTGAAAACCACGACGGTTTCCCTCCATCCTGTTGCAAGATGCCTATTGCTTTCAACACGGTTGCCAATAATATCTCTGCACCTCTTTATGAGCGATATCGATCTCGTCAAGACGAAATTCAAAATGCTACCGCGCTCTACTGCGGAAACCGCAAGTGTGGCGTCAAGATCTCACCTGGTAACATCGACGGCAGGAGGGCTGCGTGTAAGAGCTGTCGGGTAGACACATGTACGGTTTGCCGCGGTCCCTTCCCCCAAAGTACCGACGGCAGGCCAGTCGGCCACATCTGCAAGGGGGACAAAGGGCGTGAAGAGGTGCTGGCACTGGCCAAGGAAGAAGGCTGGCAAGCCTGCTTTAAGTGTGGAAATATGGTTGAATTGAACTTTGGCTGTCACCACATGACGTGAGTCAAAGAAGCTCGCTCCATTCTCTGACAAGCTGACAGACATCCAGGTGCCGCTGCAAAGCGGAGTTCTGCTACCGCTGCGGAATACAATGGAAAGAGTGCGGCTGTGGCGACTATGACGAAGTTCGCATTCGTGAACGAGCGAATCGTGCCTTGAATATCCGCGCAGCGCGTCGCATCGCTAGGGGGCTGCTACCAGATCCACATCCTCGAGAACAACAGCGAGCTGAAGTCGCAGAGAGACTACGGGTCAATTGTGATCATAATTACTTCATGTATGAACGGCATACACCCGTGGACTATGGATTCTGTGAAATCTGTGAGTACCAGGGTTGGATATACATTCTCCGTTGCGAGGCTTGCGGTTTTACTGCCTGTCGTCACTGTTACAACTTCCTGGGCTGGCGTGGAGGCAGACCTTTTGGTTTTGATTTCGCTTTCAACGACCTTTGGGATCATGGCAATAATGAAGGTGTCAATGACCGTGCCGGAGAGGCAATTCAGGCTGACGAACTATCTACAGCTCCTGGAGCTAGCGTTGCGACTGCAATCCCGCCTACTGCAGCTACGCCCTCAGAAACTGTACGAGATATGTTACGAGTGCCCACAACCCCAAAGGCACCAAATTTCGACGAAATCGAGCGAAGATTCGCGGAAGATATCAAGAAAAGACGTCTTGAAGAAGCCGAGTCCAGCAAAGATGTAGGAAAGGCTGCGGGGAAGAAACCTGAGTTCGTAGAGAACTGGGTGGCGCGTTTGGAGCGCGCTGCTAGTGAAGCAAAGGCTCTCGGTAAAAGGGTGGAGAGCTCTGAGGAGGTACCTAGTGTGGAAAAGCGCAAGAGGGATGATGAATGAGACTGCTGGCTTCGTTACTGTATGGGATCATTGATAAGATTGATGATAGTTCGAGGTGAATAGTATCGTTGATGATGATAAACAGTCTGGAAATGCAGGCCTACAATCTGTTCCGCCAGTCTTGTATGTATTACTTCGGGTACACTGTGTACTACAGCAGCAATTCTATTCTCCCTACCAACACGTCTCAGCCCTCAATATGCCTGGCACTTAAATAGCTCCAGACCTCAAACTCGCAAACACACTCTGCATAGCCGGGACAACATGCCCCGCAATCGGCATTCTCGCTGTCGGCGCCATCAAGGGCCACTGCCTATACGAGCTACCGATAGGGTGGACCCTTGGCTCGTAGTGGTATGCACCGCCGCTTGCTCGCCACATACCGAAGCCATGATGGTGGCAGCCATCAATTAGAAGATTAGGCAACAGGATTATCTGACTGTCTTTCATTGTAACACGAAAGACCCCTTGCTGGATGGCCTTTTGCAGTTGAGATCACCCTGCATTAATCAGCATCCGTCGGAAATCGACTGTTCGAGAATCGTTCGCTAGTGTCTCAAAAGCCAAATTCTATCTCGGTTGAGGACTTTTCGCAAACAATGAACTTAGTGAAGCTAAGATGGACGAGGAGCCACGTTAGCGCGACCGTTCCAGTGGAAGTTTGCCACACATCAATCTGGGTGTATTGTCTCTGGCAGAAAATCGAAGATGAGAAACCTGGTCAGCGATTCATAGAGCACAATCTTGCAGGGAATAGACATAGGTAGGACAGCGTATCATTTCACAAGATTGTAGAGACGCTGTGCTTGTTATTCGAGAAGTGAATTCCACAAGAATTGAGTACCAGAAGACCGCGAAATCTGCCGATAGCAAGATACACGCCCCTGGACAACGCGGGTTTCACTCCTTCCAAGACACCCTCCTCCTAATAGCTTTGTTCAGCAGATACTCAGTACATTGTTAGCCCGATTTTAATCAATTAGTGAAACTACGCAAGTAGAATGCGCCATCACGTTCTCATGCTATCGCTTGCTCAATCTCAATCATGACTCGTTAGCTCCACCCTTTTATAACTAGTACGAAGTAGTACCAGTGGGCAGCAGTTGAGCAAGCAATGTTCAGCTGAGCAGGACGGATCTATGATGTGCAATGGGAAGCCAAGAATTGCTGATAATATTGATAGATAAAGTATCATCTGACAGCATGGCTGAAGATGAAAACTCTGCAAACAGCGCTAATGACGGAGCTATTATGTAAGCAGTATCATGACCGACCCTCACAAAATTCCGAAGCGGACCTCTCGGTGAAAGCTCGGTAGAACTAGATTGTCTTGGCGCGTGCCACGCCGAGACGCCGAGATTGAGTCTCACAAACAAATAAAAATCCACATTCAGCGCTGCCGAGCACAAAGAAGCCACGTTACTCGCTCTTGCTTGTAGTCACGGTTAAATCAGAGTCTGTAGTTCTCTCTATAATTATACTTCTCTAGAAATTTAGCTTCAAAATTCCGTCCATCGCTCCTTTTACGAAGACTGAACGACAGCACTACACAGTCCTGGGCGCCGTGAGGGTGCCTTGGCTCTAGGCCTCGAATTTGGGATAGAGCACGGAGGGATTGAACCAGTTACGGTACACATAACAGTTCTGGACCGATTGTTGATGCAAGATGCAGGCTTTTTGGAGCCTGCATTCTCGTTACGATCAGACACCCTTCCCGTTGGGACTTACATGGGTAACAAAGGCGAATACCGAGCTCGAATTCTTCTATAGAATCTCATTAATTGATAGAGGAAATTAAGTCGTATACCTGGATACACCTCTCACTCCCACTATCCTCCTATTGTAGAAATATCGGCTCTTCGCGGCATCAATTTCGAGCAGACCGCAGCTCCAAAGAGTCATATATCATTCTATTCTGGAAGATTGATGAGGTGCCCCAAGGTACGCTACTTCGCGGAGGTCGAGGCTATGTGGGCAACTTGGCCAGCCAGTATATGGAGACGATATGGCAAAAGATAACACACGCAAGTGTAGGCATAGGCAGCAGATCGACTTTGTTGAGCAGAGCGCACGGTTCCTCGAAGAACCGTTGATGAAGGAGACCCGTATACTCTCCCACATGCTGATATGGTGTAGGTGTTCAATTTGCGTGGCCCTTCCTAGGGATAGTTTTCAGAGATCATGGGACGCGGACGCATCATGGTGTCAAGCAACTTGAATGTCCTATCAGCTGATGGTATAGACTCAAAGAGTGGGTGAACCTGGGAGAAACGATCATGCTGGAGCTGATCATCGAGCCTTTCCCCTCGTTTTGTCGCACCCTGGGAGTATTGCTTGAAGAGTATCACAGCTCGTGAAACCTAGTCCAATAGGAATGAAGCAAAGATAGATAACCATTAAAAAAGGAAGTCTCCTCACTCCAATAGCGACTAATTCACCTAGCACTGACTCCAATCCAAATCAAATCCCATAAATATTCCATCTATTGGTGATATATTCTAAAACTAGAATACCATTCCAAGCCACAATGTCTCAGAAGGCAGTACAATATTAACATCAATTATGTTATAAGGCTCCGAGAGCTCCTCATCCAACCCCCACGATTATCCCCCTCTTCTCAAAAGCCAGAATGAAAGTAACAACCTCTTCCTTACCAATAGGCCTTTCGCTCTACCGGCTAGTAGATCCCTATATCATAGAGATACGTAAGAAACTCCAACCTAATAAGCAATGACATAGGAGCACACACGCCATCAGCTGTCAAAGTCCAAGGCGGCGTGTAAGCGGTCGAGTGCAGCCGAGACAGATGAAATCCCATCGAGGAACATTTACTACCCATCGAACTGTAATTGGTTCTCACCTGGACCTAGCTTTTATCACTCGCTTGGTGTTTTCTCACTTTTGGATAGACTTTTGCGTTGGAGCGAAACTGGTCACGGATAATAGCCGTTGAGTCTTTCGGATATTTAATAAAGCTTATGGGCTGTGAATCCATAGATGAAGATGTTTATACATGCATGGACTCTACTGAGCACGTTTCTACACAGGATGAGAATCATTTTAGGAGTGGTGTATGATGAGAATGAGGTTGGGATGGCGGAAAATATTAAAGCGAGGGATGGAAGAGGGGATGCTAGGCGAGAAGAAAGTGTATCAATAGGATATAAAGTAAAGACTAATGAAGTAATGGAATGACTAAACCAAATGATTTAGATGTTCATAGTATCTAAAGCCTTCCAAGCCTCTACATAATGAAAGCATGATGCCCCACTCATCGTCCTACGACAAAAAAATGGACGAAACGTCATCCCACTCTCGTCTCCAAAGAAAATCCCAACCTCGCCCTTTCGCACCGCCAAATCATCCCCTCTCCTGGCCGAAACCCCATATCCCAACTCACACCCAATCATCTGCTCACCACCCCTCCCCACCCCCTCTCAAACGCTAATCACCAAGATACTCCAAATCCCTCAAGATGACAAACTTGCCTTGACCAGGCAACAAAGCCGTATCAGGCATATAAGTCAGCGTGAGCTTGAACATCGGCTTGCGGGCGGAAACCTTGAACCAGCCCGAGAAGGGAGGATAAGTCCTCTGGTCGGAGTCGAAATTAAGACTGTAGGATTTTCCATCTGTGCAGCCGGCATCGGAGATGAGATCGAGAGAGGTATTTGTTCCTTTTTCGATTATTAGATTGTGCCCGCAATGTCTTTTGCCTTACGGAAGATCTGTGTACTAAGAAAAGATGAAAGGGAGGAGAGGAGTAAAGAAAAAGGAACGTACCGGCACTAAGTGTCTTCCCATTCGCCCTCCCACTCCAGACAATATCATCACTCCCCGATCCCCGCACCAAGATCGGAAAAATATCAAACGCACAATTATTGACAACCGTCACAAGCCTCCCCGAGACTTCAAACCCTGGCACAAATTGCTTCGGCCACTGATTCCCCACTCCATCATCAACCGGCATCGTCATCGGCAAACTCCACACATAACTCGCCGCACGATCCATCGAGATGAAGGTGCGCCATTGCACCGTGTTGGCTTTATTACTGGAATCCGCGTACCCGATCAGGAAGGTACATTGCTTCATGACTCCCACCCACGGATCCGGCGTCCCGGATGCAACGGCGCTGATGGTGATGTTGGAGGAGGATACGATGCTGTTGGAGACGTAGCTTGTCATGTCGACGGTCGACCAAATCGCTTTGGCGACGAAAGGGGTTTGTTGCAAAGGGGGCATGGACCAGGGTGTTAGGTCTTGAGTGAGGAGGTTGATAGAAATGGCGCCATTTTCTCTGGAGGCGAGGAAGCGGAAGGATGTGATGTCGTCTCCCAGGACGGGGTATTGGTATGTGTGTAACGGTTGGGTGTGTGAGGTTGTGTATCTGGGATCCCAGGGTGGGAGATCTTGGGGGCCGAAGATGGTGCCATCTGTGAGGCCGATACGGTAGGCAAGGCGGTAGACTATAAC